>JARQOD010007535.1:0-38890 GCA_033576555.1 Oophaga sylvatica | reverse complement strand
CAAATAAAATAATGGATGCATTAGACGAGGCATAGATGCTCATGAGGAGAACATAATTTTACCTTATACAAGTCACTGGTGCGACCACACTTAGAATACTGTGTGCAGTTCTGGTCTCCGGTGTATAGAAAGACATAGCTGAACGTGGAGCGGGTGCAGAGAAGAGCGACCAAGGTTATTAGAGAACTGGGGGGTCTGCAATACAGGGACAGATTATTAGAGAACTGGGGGGTCTGCAATACCAGACAGGTTATTAGAGAACTGGGGGGTCTGCAATACCAGGACAGGTTATTAGAGAACTGGGGGTCTGCAATACCAGGACAGGTTATTAGAGAACTGGGGGGTCTGCAATACCAGGAAGGTTATTTAGAGATGGGGGGTTCTGCAATACCAGGACAGGTTATTAGGAATGGGGGTCTGTAATACCAGGACAGGTTTTTAGAGAACTGGGGGTCTGTAATACCAGGACAGGTTATTAGAGAACTGGGGGTCTGTAATTCCAGGACAGGTTATTAGAGAACTGGGGGGTCTGTAATACCAGGACAGGTTATTAGGAACTGGGGGTCTGTAATACCAGGACAGGTTATTACACTTGGGGGGTATTTTGTTTGGAGAAATGAGGCTTAGGGGTGATCTTATTACAATGTTATAATATATGAGGGGACAGTACAGAGACCTTTCTAATGATCTTTTTACTCTTAGACACTGTGACGGGGGACGAGGGGCATCCTCTACGTCTGGAGGAAAGAAGGTTTAGCCATATCACAGGCGCAGATTCTTTACTGTAAGAGCAGTGAGACATATGGAACTCTCTGCCGTCTATATGTTGTAATGAGTGATTCACTACTAAACATTTAAGAAGGGACTGGATGAAAAGTATAATATTACAGGGTGTAGTCACTAGTTTCCTAGATACAGCGTTGATCCAGGGAGCTAGTCTGATTGCCGTTATGTGGAGTCGGGAAGGAATTTTTTTCCCCAATGTGAAGCTTACTGTTTGCCACTTGTGGTTTTTTTTTGCCTTCCTCTGGATCAACATGTTAGGGCAGGTTAGGACAGGATATGGGGTGAACTAGATGGACTTAAAGTCTTTCTTCAACCTTAAAAAATACTATGAAGGGTAATGTGGAGAAGACAGAGGCATAGAGAGGTTCTGAGGAGTCTTGAGATCATGGGAGTCTGTAGGGGTCAGAGCAGTTGAACAAGACAGAGGGAGAAAATGATCTAGAGAAGAAACAGGAGGAGTCCAGACGAAGATAAGCGTAGAAAATTAAAGTTGATAGGCACTTCCAAATTTATAGATTAAAATCTAATTTTATTCCATAAGTAGCAAACAATTAAAATCCTCATGCTGGGTATAGAATAAATTATTATTATTTTTTATTATTATTATTACACATTTATATAGCGCCATTTATTACATGGCGCTTTACATATGAAAAGGGGAAAAATTTAGACAGATACATAAACATGTGCTAGACAAGGGACGCATAAGTACAGAAGGAGAGAGGACCCTGCCCGCGAGGGCTCACAGTCTACGGGATGGGTGAGAATACACTAGGAGAGGGTAGAGCTGGTCGTGCGATGGTTCAGTAGACTGAGGATCACTGCAGGTTGTAGGCTTGTCGGAACAGGTGGGTCTTCAGGTTTTTCTTGAAGGTCTCCGTTGTTGGTGAAAGTCTGATGTTTTGCCGGCAGGGAGTTCCAGAGTATGGGGGAAGCCCGGGAGAAGTCTTGTATGCGGTTGTGGGAAGAAGAGATGAGGGGAGAGTCGGAAGGAGATCTTGAGAGGATCGAAGGTTGCGTGTGGGTAGGTAGCGGGAGACCATGTCACGATGTATGGAGGAGAAAGGTTGTGGATGGCTTTGTATTCATGTTAAGGTTTTGAAACTGGAAGCCTCTGGGCAATAGGAAGCCAGTGAAGGGCCTGGCATAGTGGGGAGGCAGGGGAATAGCGGGAGACAGGTGGATTAGTCGTGCAGCAGAGTGTAGGATGGACTGGGTGGTGCCAGAGTGCTAGAGGGGAGGCCAGGAGAGTAGGAGGTTGCAGTAAATACACTGACTGTTTCTGGTCTGTGCGTCAGTGTCGCTGGGGTGTCAAGGGCCCCAACAGTAACATTCAACTTCAGGGCCCCACTTTTCAGCTACATGCAAATAAGACTTTCCTTATTCACAAGTTTCAATAGCAATAAACTGGGTTGATTGTTAAATAAATATAGTGTTGCCTTTGCTGAGTGTATACAGGGCCCACCCAGAGGGGTCTTCGTTTCCCTATGGGCCAGTCTGAGCCTGGCCACCCTTGGGCATGGAGTATGCCAGGCAAACAGAGCCAGAATGCATGGGATGTTTTTTCTATCACCAGCATGTGGATTTTAATAGTTTGATACTTATGGAATATTTGTTGAATGTACCCATCAACTTTCCTTTTCTTGGGATGGTTTCCTGACGGTCAGGAAGAGGGACAGTGCATTTTAGAGGTAATAGAGGTGTCTGAAAGTGATGGGGAGTCTCCAGTTGGAAAAAAAGGATTTAGAGGGGGGGTCAGAGGAGTCTAAGGGGACAAGGAGTCTGGAGGAGGGCCCAGGGTTTGACAACCAGAGGGGTCTCGTGGAGACAAAGGTCCAGAGAAGTCTAGAGGGGCCAAAAAAAATTGGACGGTACAAGAAATCACAAGTGGATAGTGGAATTTGGAGGAGACAGAAGTACCAATAGACAGAGGAGCAAGGAAAGTAATATAGAGATTAGTAGAGGGCCATTGGGGTTTGGAGGGAGAAAGAGCAGTTAGGAAGGCACAGAGGAGTCCGGAAAGGACAGAGCGATCTTGGAAGGTACAGAAGTTTATAGAGGGGACCACCTGGGTCTGGAAGTGGCAGAGTGGTCAAGAGAGAGCAGATGGCCAGAGGTATTTTTGAAGTACAAAGGAGTTTGGAGGAAGACAGAATAGTCTGGAAAGGGACAAGGGAGTCCGAAGGGGGACAAAGGAGTATGGAGGGGACAGAGGACTTTGAAGGGAACGAAGTGTCTGAAGGGGAAGGAGGAGTCTGCAGAAGAATAGATGAGTTTAGTGGAGGACAGAGGTGAAAAGACAAAGTCTAGAAACAAGACAGAGGGGTTAAGAGAGGGACATAGAAGTCTACAAGGTGTGATGTACAGAGCCCCGGACGAGAGTACTTTGAAGTTTGGAAGGAACAGGAGGGAACTGGATGGGGCTAGGGGCATTTGTAGAGAAGTAGTCTGGAGAAGGAAAAGAATCTGCAAGGGACAGAGGTGTCTGAAAGAGATTAGCAGGGTCTTGAAAAACAGTAGAAGAATTGAGATGGGACAGAGAGGTCTGGGGGGAAAAAAGAGAGGGTCTGTATAAAAGGATAAAGGATTTTGTAGGGGACAAAATAATCTACCTAAGGACTAGGGGTCTGGAAAGGTAACAGGGGTCTGGATGGGTTACAGAGTTTGGGGTATCTTGAGGGGGACAGAGGAGTTGGAGAGAGATAGAGATATCTGAGAGGATTGTGGAGTATGGAAACAAGTCTGGAAAGGTCAGATGGATCTGAAGAGGCAAATATACTGAGAGTAAGGAGGCAGACAGAGGAGTTGGATAGGGATAGGAGGATATGTTAAGAGATAAAGGTGTCTGGAGAAGGACAGAGGAGTCTGGAAGAGACAGAGGGGTTTGGAGGGCAGAGGAGTCTAAAGGTCACAGTGCAGTGGAGTTTTGAAGAGAAAGAGGTGTTGGAGAGAAATAGAAGTCTGCAAGGTACAGGGTTCTGTAGGGCCAGGGTGACAAAAGTGTCTTCTAGGTTATAGAGAAGTCTGTAGGGCTGGGGAAAAAACTGTCGGGAAGGGAAAATGAGGGTTTGAAATGGGACAGAGTGGTTTGTAGGGGACTGAGCAGTCTGTATGGGACGGAGGAGTTTGGATGAGGTGGTAGAGGATTCTGTACATGGATAGATGGTTCCGGAAGGCATAGAAGTATCTGAAGGGTGTTAAAAGGGTTTGAAGAGGGCAAAAAGGTTTTTAAGGGACTGGAAAATGGAAGATTTTTTTTAAGGAGGATACGGTGTTACAGGACAGGTGTGAGGGGACAGAAGAGTTTCAGATATGGTACGGGATTATTTAGGGGAACAGCGATATCTAGTGGGAAAAAAGGGATTTGGTACCGTGTTACCCAGCTGAAAAAAGAATGTTCTCAGTGGGAAAAACAAGATCATCTTGTCGCTATGAGACCTTTTAATGGCTAACAAAAATAAAATAAATGATGTTACACAGCAGCTTTCCGGACTTCTTAGGTCCCTTCCTCAGGTGTCGGGTATAACAAAGTTTCAGAAGAAACACAACTATATACAGAAAACAAAACAGAGGTGGTATAATAAATGGAAGGCATAAATGAGCTATGTTAAGCGCATGGCGTCTTGAGAGGAGCTTTGTAGACACACAGCTAAATATCCAGTGGAGCTGTGCAAATGTTCGGGGAGGTGCTGGGACATTGGATACCAGTTGACTGAGTTAATTATACACCCCCTGAAACAGCTGACCAAACCTTTCCTTGACAGAGCTCTGGTATGTGGGGTGGGGGTGTCGCACAAGAGCCTTAACTGTATTGGTGGGATTAATGTGTAGTGGATAGTGCATACATGAGCTCCTAGAATTGTACTGGATGGATATTAGCCCTATTATTGTTTGATGCATTACAATGTAACGCTGAGGACATACAAAGACTTATGAGCATTACATGGCACACAGCAAGGAAAATCATCATCTATACATAGCACAAAGTCCCTAGCGTCTTCTGTACTCCAGCTCTTGAGCACAAGGTCCCCAGGGTCTTCTGTACTCCAGCTCTTGAGCACAAGGTCCCCAGGGTCTTCTGTACTCCAGCTCCTGATCACGAGGTCCCAGGGTCTTCTTTACTCCAGCTCCTGATCACGAGGTCCCCAGGGTCTTCTGTTTCTCCAGCTCCTGATCACGAGGTCCCCAGGGTCTTCTGTACTCCAGCTCCTGATCACGAGGTTCCCAGGGTCTTCTATACTCCAGCTCCTGATCACGAGGTCCCCAGGGTCTTCTATATCCAGCTCCTGATCACGAGGTCCCTAGGGTCTTCTGTACTCCAGCTCCTGATCACGAGGTCCCCAGGGTCTTCTGTACTCCAGCTCTTGAGCACGAGGTCCCCAGAGTCTTCTGTACTCCAGCTCCTGATCACGAGGTCCCCAGGGTCTTCTGTACTCCAGCTCCTGATCACGAGGTCCCCAGGGTCTTCTGTACTCCAGCTCTTGAGCACAAAGTCCCTAGCGTCTTCTGTACTCCAGCTCCTGATCACGAGGTCCCCAGGGTCTTCTTACTCTGGCTCCTGATCACGAGGTCCCCAGGGTCTTCTATACTCTGGCTCCTGATCACGAGGTCCCCAGGGTCTTCTGTACTCCAGCTCCTGATCACGAGGTCCCCAGGGTCTTCTGTACTCCAGCTCTGATCACGAGGTCCCAGGGTCTTCTGTACTCCAGCTCTTGAGCACGAGGTCCCCAGAGTCTTCTGTACTCCAGCTCCTGATCACGAGGTCCCCAGGGTCTTCTGTACTCCAGCTCCTGATCACGAGGTCCCCAGGGTCTTCTGTACTCCAGCTCCTGATCACAAGATCCCCAGAGTCTTCTGTACTCCAGCTCCTGAGCACGAGGTCCCCAGGGTCTTCTATACTCTGGCTCCAGATCACGAGGTCCCCAGGGTCTTCTGTACTCCAGCTCCTGATCACGAGGTCCCCAGGGTCTTCTGTACTCCAGCTCTTGAGCACAAGGTCCCCAGGGTCTTCTGTACTCCAGCTCCTGATCACGAGGTCCCCAGAGTCTTCTATACTCCAGCTCCTGATCACAAGGTCCCAGGGTCTTCTGTACTCCAACTCTTGAGCACAAGGTCCCAGGGTCTTCTATACTCCAGCTCCTGATCACGAGGTCCCAGGGTCTTCTGTACTCCAGCTCCTGATCACGAGGTCACCAGGGTCTTCTGTACTCCAGCTCCTGAGCACGAGGTCCCCAGGGTCTTCTGTACTCCAGTTCCTGAGTACAAGGTCCCCAGAGTCTTCTGTACTCCAGCTCCTGATCACGAGGTCCCCAGAGTCTTCTGTACTCCAGCTCCTGATCACGAGATCCCAGAGTCTTCTGTACTCCAGCTCCTGAGCACGAGGTCCCCAGGGTATTCTGCACTCCGGTTCCTGAGCACGAGGTCCCCAGGGTCTTCTGTACTCCATCTCCTGAATACGAGGTCCCCAGGGTATTCCGTACTCTGGTTCCTGAGCACGAGGTCCCCAGGGTCTTCTGTACTCCGGTTCCTGAGCACTAGGTCCCCAGGGTCTTCTGTACTCCATCTCCTGAGCACAAGATATCCAGGGTCTTCTGTACTCCATCTCCTGAGCATGAGGTCTCCAGGATCTTCTGTACTTCAGCTCCTGAGCGCGAGGTCCCTAGGGCCTTCTGTACTCCAGCTCCTGAGCATGAGGTCCCCAGGGGCTTCTGCACTCGGCTCCTGAGCACAAAGTCTTCAGTATTTTGTACTCTAGCTCCTGAGCACAAAGTCCCAGGGTTGTCTGTACTCTGACTCTTTAGCAGAGGTCCCCAAGGGCTTCTGTACTCTGGCTCCTGAGAACAAGGTTTCCAGAGTCCTCTGTACTTCAGCTCCTGAGCACGAGGTCTCCATGGGCTTCTGTACTCGGGCTCCTGAGCACGAGGTCTCTATTGTCTTTTGTACTGTGACTCATGAGCACAAAGTCCCCTGCATTTTCTGTACTCCAGCTTCTGAGCATGAGGTCCAAAAGGTTTTCTGTACAATGGCTCCTGAGCACAAGGTCCTGAGAGCCTTCTATACTTCGGCTCCTGAGCTTGAAGTCCCCAGGGTCTTGTGTACTCTTGCTCCTAAGCACGGGGTCTTCAGGGGATCCTGTACTCCGGCTCCTGAGCTCAAATTCACCAGGGTCTTCTGTACTCCAGCTCCTGAGCTTGAAGTCCCAGTGTCTTATGTACTTTGGCTCCTGAGCTCGATTCCCTTATGTACTCTGGCTCTGAGACAAGATCCCTAGGGCTTCGTACTCTGGTTCCTGAGCACAAAGTCCCCAGATTCTTCTGTACTCTGACTCTTGAGCATGAGGTCCCCAAGGGCTTCTGTACTCTGGCTCCTGAGCACAAGGTTCCCAGAGTCCTCTGTACTCTGGCTCCTGAACACAAGGGCTTCTGTACTCGGGCTTCTGAGTACAAGGTCTCTATGGTCTTCTGTACTGTGGCTCATGAGCACAAAGTCCCCTGCATTTTCTGTACTCCAGCTTCTGAGCATGAGGTCCTCAGGGTTTTCTGTACTCTGACTCCTGAGCACAAGGTCCCTAAGGGCTTATTTACTCCAGCTCCTGAGAGGTCCTGAGAGCCTTCTATACTTTGGCTCCTGAGCTTGAAGTCCCAGGGTCTTATGTACTCTTGCTCCTAAGCACGGGGTCCTCAGAGGCTTCTGTACTCCGGCTTCTCAGCAAAAGATCTCCAGGGGCTCCTGTACTCCAGCTCCTGAGCACAAAGTCCCCAGGGTCTTCTGTACTTCAACTCTTGAGCAAATAGTGCCCAGGGTTTTCTGTTTTCTGGCTCCTGAGCACGACATTCCCAGGGCCTTTTGTACTCCGGCTCCTCAGCATGAGGTCTCCAGGGTCATCTGTACTCTGGCTCCTAAGAACGAGGTTCCCAGGGTCCTCTGGTTTCTGAGCACAAAGTCCCCAAGTGCTTCTGTACTCCAGCTCCTGAGCACTAGGTCCTAAGAGCATTCTATACTTCGGCCAATGAGCTCGAAGTCCCCAGGGTCTTCTGTACTCCACCTCCTGAGCTTGAAGTTCCCAGGGTCTTATGTACTCTGGCTCCTGAGCACGATTCCCCAGGGTCTTATGAACTCTGGACCCTGAGCACAAAGCCCCCAGGGTCTTCTGTACTCTGGCTCCTGAGCACGATTCCCCAGTGTCTTCTGTACTCCAGCTCCTGAGCACGAGGTCCTCAGGGTCTTCTGTATTCTGGCTCCTGAGCTCAAATTCCCCAGGGTTTTCTGTACTCCAGCTCCTGAGCTTGACATCCCCAGGGTCTTATGTACTCTTGCTCCTGAGCACAAAGTCCCCAGGGACTTCTGTACTCCAGCTCCCGAGCTTGAAGTCTCCAGGGACTTATGTACTTTGGCTCCTGAGCTTGATTCCCCAGGGTCTTCTGTACTCCAGGCACTGAGCTTGATGTCCCCAGGGTCTTATGTACTCTTGCGCCTGAGCACAAAGTCCCCAGGGGCTTCTGTACTCTGGCTCCTCAGCAAGAGGTCCCCAGGGTCTCCTGACCTCCAGCTTCTGAGCACAAGGTCCCGAGAGCCTTCTGTACTCCGGCACCTGAGCGCAAAGTCCCCAGGGTCTTCTGTACTTCGCTCCTAAGCAAGGAGTCCCCAGTGCTTTCTATTTTCCGGCTTCTGAGCACAAGATCACCAGGGCCTTCTGTACTCTGATTCCTAAGCACAAAGTCCCAGATTCTTCTGTACTCTGACTCTTGAGCAGGAGGTTGCCAAGGGCTTTTGTACTCAGGCTCCTGAGCAAGAGGTCTCTAGGGTCTTCTGTACTGCGGTTCCTGAGCACAAGGTCCCCAGGGTTTTCTGTACTCCATCTCCTAAGCACATAGTCCCCAGGGTCTTCTGTACTCCAGCTCCTGAGCACGAGGTCCTCAGGGTCTTCTGTATTCTGGCTCCTGAGCTCAAGTTCCCCAGGGTCTTCTGTACTCCAGCTCCTGAGCTTGATGTTCCTAGGGTCTTATATACTCTTGCTCCTGAGCACAAAGTCCCCAGGGACTTCTGTACTCCAGCTCCTGAGCTTGAAGTCCCCAGGGTCTTATGTACTTTGGCTCCTGAACTCGATTCCCTTATGCACTCTGGCTCCTGAGCACAAGGTCCCCAGGGTCTTCGGTACTCTGGTTCCTGAGCATGATTCCACAGGGTCTTCTGTACTCCAGGCCCTGAGCTTGAAGTCCCCAGGGTCTTATGTACTTTGGCTCCTAAGCTCGATTCCCGAGGGTCTTATGTACTCTGGCTCCTGAGCACAAGGTCCCCAGGGTCTTCTGTACTCTGGCTCTTGAGCACAGTTCCCAGGGTCTTCTGCACTCCAGCTACTGAGCAAGAGGTCCCCAGGGTATTCTGTACTCCAGCTCCTGAGCACGAGGTCCTCAGGGTCTTCTGTATTCCAGCTCCTAAGCTCAAATTCCCAGGGTATTCTGTACTCCAGCTTCTGAGCTTGACGTCCCCAGGGCCTTATGTACTCTTGCTCCTGAGCATGAAGTCCCCAGTGGCTTCTATACTCTGGCTCCTCAGCAAGATGTTCCCCAGGGTCTCCTGACCTCTGGCTCCTGAGCACAAAGTCCCTAGGATCTTCTGAACTTTGCTCCTGAGCAAGGAGTTCTCAGGGCTTTCTGTTTTCTGGCTCCTGAGCACAAGATCACCAGGGCCTTCTGTACTCAGGCTCCTGAGCAAGAGGTCTCTAGGGTCTTCTTTACTGCGGATCATGAGCGCAAAGTCCCCTGCGTTTTCTATACTCCAGGTCCTGAGCATGAGATACTCAGGGTTTTCTGTACTCTGGCTCCTGAGTACAAGGTCCCCAAGAGCTTCTTTACTCAGGCTCCCGAGCATGAGGTCCTGAGAGCCTTCTATACTTCAGCTCCTGAGCTTGAATTCCCCAGGGCCTTATGTTCTCTTGCTCTTGAGCACGAGGTCCCCAGGGGCTCCTGTACTATGGTTTCTGAGCATGAAGTCTCGAGGGTCTTGTGTACTCCTGCTCCTGAGCTCAAAGTCCCCAGTAACTTATGTACTCTTGCTCCTGGGCAGAAGGTCACCAGGGGCTCCTGTACTGCGGCTCTCCTTACCACAAAATCACCAGGGCCTTCTGTGCTCCGGCTCCTCAGCATGAGGTCTCTAGGGTCTTCTTTACTCCGGCTACTGAGCACGAGGTCTCCAGTGTCTTCTGTACTCCGGCTCCTGAGCACAAAGTCCCCAGTAACTTATGTACTCTTGCTCCCGCGCACATGGTCCCCAGGGGCTCCTGTACTGCGGCTCTCCTGACCACGAGATCACCAGGGCCTTCTGTGCTCCGGCTTCTCAGCATGAGGTCTCTAGGGACTTCTTTACTCCGGCTACTGAGCACGAGGTCCCCAGGGTCTTCTGTACTCCAGCTCCTGAGCTTGAAGTCCTCAAGGTCTTATGTACTCTGGCTCATGAGCAATTTCTCAGGAAGAACAATCTATACACCAAGCTTGAAAATTGTGTTCTTGCCGTACAAGAATTACCGTTTCAGGGATACATCATTTCCACCTTGGGGTTTAGGATGGATCCCGCTAAGATGCAGGCTGGGTTAAATTAGTATCGTCCCGATAACTTCAAAGCGTTACAGCGGTTCTTAGGTTTTTTGAATTATTACAGGAAGTTCATCAAAAACTTTTCTGTAGTTGCTAAACCTTTAACCGGCATGACTAAGAAGGGTACATACTTTACTAACTGGTCTGAGAGTGCCGTGCGCACTTTTGATTGAAGAGAAGCTTCGCTTCGGCGCCCGTCCTTCAGTCGGATGTGTCCCTTCCCTTCACTGTCGAGATGGATGCTTCTGAGGTTGGGGTGGGGGCAGTGTTGTCTCAAGGCCCGTCACTTAGTAAATTGCGCCCTTGTGCCTTTTTTTGGAAGAAGTTGTCGCCAGCCGAGTGCAATTATGACATAGGTAACGGAATTGTTAGCCATTAAGTTGGCTTTTGAGGAATGGCGACATTTCTTGGAGGGGGCCGCTCATCCTGTTACTGTAATTACTGACCACAAGAATCTCTTATATCTGGAGTCAGCCAAGCGTCTTTCACCTAAACAGGCTCACTGGTCACTGTTCTTTAACAGGTTCAATTTCTTCGTTACTTACTGACCGGGTTCGAAAAACACAAAGGCTGATGGATTGTCCAGAAGTTTTCCTGGTGGAGAACCACAGGAGAAGCTGTTACCTATCATCCAGAAGGGTGTGGTAGTGTCAGCTCTCAGTACTGAGGTGGAGGCTGAGATAGCTGAGGCTCAGGAGGAGGTTCCGCCAGATTTTCTGGTTAACAGGTCTTTTGTTCCTTTGCACCTTCGTCTTAAGTGTTGGGGGAGCATCATGATTCGGTCTTAGCTGTTCATCCAGGGTTTAAGGGCACGTTGGAGCATCTGTCGCGTCGATTTTAGTGGCCCAAAATTCAGAGGGATGTCGCCTCCTATGTATCAGCCTGTTCCACTTGTGCATGTTCCAGGTCTTCTCACTCTTGTCCTTCTTGTACGTTGTTTCCGCTTAGTGTGCCTAGAAAACCATGGACAGACATTTCCATGGATTTTATTACGGATCTACCTTCCTCTATTGGTAACACTTATTTTTATGGTGGTCGATCGTTTTTCTAAAATGACACATGTTGCTCTACCATCCTTACCTAATGCCAAGACACTGGCTCAGATATTCATACGTGAAGTGGTGAGACTCCATGGGGTTCCATCTGACATTGTGTCTGATAGGGGTACCCAGTTTGTTGCTAATTTCTGGAAAGCTTTCTGTTCTCGCTTGGGGATTAAGTGGTCTCACTCATCGTCTTTCCATCCTCAGTCGAATGGACAAACAGAGCGCATGAATCAAAATCTAGAACAGTATTTGCGCTGCTTTGTCTCTGACAAACAGGAAGAGTGGTCGACTTTCCTTCCTCTCGCGGAGTTCACCATTAATAATCATCGTCATGAATCCTCTGGGGAGTCCCCTTTTTTTTTGTGTTTAAAGCCAACATTCTCAGTTCAGTACTTTTTGTCAAGGGTATTCTTCTGGGGTCCCTGAGGAGAATCGGGTGGGTGCGTCTTTATGGTCTACATGGAGGAAAGTTAAGCAGCGTTTACTTAGTATGGGTTCTAGGTATAAGCATGTGGCTGACTAGACATGTGCCTGGTCCGTACCTGAATGTGGGTGATTTGGTGTGGTTATCCACTAGAAACATCAAACTCAAGTTACCATCACTTAAGTTGGGTCCCCGCTTTATCGGTCCGTTCAGAATCTCGGCCGTCATCAACCCATGGCCTTCCGATTGGACTTACCTGCCGTGTACAGGATTCATAATGTTTTCCATAAATCTCTTCTGAAGAAGTTTGTGGGTTCAGGGGACGTGACTCCCGTTCTTCTGCCGCCTGTTTTAAAGGATGGCTCTTTAGAGTTTGAGGTATCTAGGATTTTTGACTCTCGCATCATCCGCCATTCTCTACATTATCTGGTGCATTGGCGAGGCTATGGTCCGGAGGAGAGGACTTGGGTGCCTGCAACAGATATCCATGCTGATCGATTAGTCACTGGTTGTCATCGTCGTCACCCTGATAAAACAGGCCCGCGGTGTCCTGAGGGCCCTGGAGTCCCTCATAGATGGCAGGGTACTATCATGCCGGCTTCAGACACTGTTCACACTGGGGAGTCTGTTGTGCAGTCTTAGACCTTCCTGTTGGTCATCCTGAGTGTCACAATCCATTTTTGGATTTGTGGCAGATTATTATTATTATTATTATACATTTATATAGCGCCATTTATTCCATGGCGCTTTACATATGAAAAGGGAAAAATATAGACAGATACAATAAACATGTGCTAGACAAGGGACACACAAGATCTGGCTCCATTGAGTTAAATCATTTTTCCTTTCAGGCCAGCAAGGATTAAATGTCAGTTTTTTGCCGCTGGAATCTGGTGTAATTGCATTGCTGCTGGGTCAGCTGATGTGGGCGGTGACCACTCCTACCATCCGTTAAAAGGTCACCTGATGCATCAGCTGACTGTCGGTGTTAGAGCAATCTGCAGTGACCAAGCTGGAGTAAGGAGCTCTCTGCGTGCAGTGGTGCTTTTCTGGTACATTTTTTCTGCTGTGCGGTGTTTTGCAGCAGAGAAAGCTAAGTGTGGTGTTTTTGTTACCTTGTCCCTTTGGTGTCTGTCACTTTCCCCTGTGTTTGTTACTTGCAGAGGTGAGGCTAGTACTCCTTGCTGGACAGTGCACTAGCCAGGGCAGTTATAGGTGACAACTAGGGACGAGGTATCCTGATGGCGGCAGGGGGAAGGACCCGCATAAGGAGTTAGGGGAGTGCAGGGACAGGCTCAGGTTTGAGCTCAGGTGGTGACCATCCCTCATTCCCTATTGGTAGGGCCTTCCTCTCCCCAATTCTATCCCCGCTGTGTGTTGTGCCGTTAGCTGACCGACATCTGTTGGGTCATGTCACACCATGACAGTCACTCCGTGACACTGAGTTTGGGCGTCAGCGGTGGTTTTTTCACTGTTGTTCAGCTTGAAAGGAGTTAACTTTTTGATTAGTGGCTGAGGCTGCTGGGAACACCTTCCCCCTTTTAAAATGGTGCAGAACATTCCTGAATGCCAACTATAGCACTTGCTTGTCTCTTGCATACCGGTCCAGTGTTGGAGTAGCTGTTGATTCTCAAGTCTTTATTTAGGAGTTTGGTGAAGTATACTTTGCCTTCTTTTATTGTGTTCCCCTCACACACATATTGTGTCATCCTGTTAATTTGCTTTTGTGGTGCAGTTTACTTTATTCCGTCATTCTTTACCTGTGGTTCCCACTACTGTTCACCTCCTGGGGTGGGGGTTGGGGGTTTAGCTCAGGGCTAATCAGGAGATAGGGAGAGGTCAGTGACTTGGGCCTCCCTACCATCAAGGGTACCCCCACGTTAAGGAAAGACAGGGCTGCCCCTAGTCTTAGGGGCAGTTCAAGGGACCAGGTTCCTCATCTCTTGTTTTCCCATTGCTCCCCATGACAATAACAGAGGGGGGACCTAGGGAAAGTGCCAGCTCAAAGGGAGACTAGGTGGATCTACCAGTTAGGAACCATAGATTAGGTATAACTGAATAACAGAGGGGTAACCTAGGGAAAGCCCAGCTCAAAGGGAGACTAGGTGGAGCTACCGGTTGGGAACCATAGATTAGGTACAACTGAATAACAGAGGGGCGAAGCTAGGGAAAGTTCCAACTCAGAGAGAGAGAGTATATACAGTAATTTTCTGCATTTATTTAATGCCTCATCACTACCTACTTGCTTTAATTCCCTAAACGCTTTCTTTTTGTCCCTTATTGCGCCCCTTACAGCTCTATTTAGCCATAGTGGTTTCCTCCTAATTCTAGCATGTTTATTCCCATAGGGTATATACTGTGCACAGGTCCTATTCAGGATACTAATAAACGTCTCCCATTTTCTTTGTGTATTTTTATGTCTCAGGATATCGTCCCAGTTTATTGCACCAAGATCATCTCTCATCCGTTGGAAATTTGCCCCCTGAAGTTTAGTGTCCTTGTAACCCCTCGACTACACATCTTATTAAAGGATACATGAAAGCTTATTATTCTGTGATCACTATTACCCCAGTGACCCTTATATTTGATCTGCAGTCTGGTCTGTTGGATAATATTAGGTCTAGCAGTGCCCCCCCTCTTGTTGGGTCCTGAACTATGATACCCAGAAAAAAAAGACTTTACAAATAGCCTTATTTTTATTTAAAATAATAATAATAATCTTTATTTTTAATAATAATCTTTATTTTTATATAGCGCTAACATATTCCGCAGCGCTTTACAGTTTGCACACATTATCGTCGCTGTCCCCGATGGGGCTCACAATCTAGATTCCCTATCAATATGTTTTTGGAGTGTGGGAGGAAACCGGAGTACCCGGAGGAAACCCACGCAAACACGGGGAGAACATACAAACTCCTTGCAGATGTTGTCCTAGGTGGGATTCGAACCCAGGACTCCAGCGCTGCAAGGCTGCAGTGCTATCCACTGAGCTACCACTGAGCCACCGTGCTGCCCTAATTATAATTATTTTTATTAGAAAAAATACATAAAAAGTATATTAAAAAAGTAATGAGACAACTGCCACAAGTACAAAAATATATGGGTGGGTGTACCCAGGAATAGTAATCAATCCAAATCCATACAACTATGTAAAAATATAAACAGATAAGTCCTTGATCCTATTATGCACGTATATTACTCTGAACCACACATATGGCATGCTGTGAGCACCCACAAAAATCGGCTAACAGAGCACATGTGAATACAAATAAATAAACCCCTGTCTTAACCCCTTAACGACCGCCGATACGCCTTTTAACGGCGGTCATTAAGGGTACTTAAACCACAGCGCCGTTAATTAACGGCGATGTGGAAAAAGTGAATAGCGCCCCCAGAGGCGCATTTTCTCCGGGGTCTCGGCTACCGGGGTTAGCCGAGACCCCAGAGAACATGAATCGGGTCGGTTTGTACCGACCCGATTTTGCGATCGCCGTTATTAACCCTATAACGGCGACCGCAACAAAAAAAAAAAAAATCTGATGTGACATTTAATTTCTCTGTCCTCTGATGTCATCGGACATCAGAGGACAGAGAAAAAGGGTCCCCGGGACCCCCCTCGTGTCCCCCAATGTTCCCGTTGTGGCCCGCGGGCCCACCTTCCTCCTCCGGTGGGCGCCGCCATCTTGAATGGCAGACGCATGCTCAGTGCGCCCGCCGCGTTCTGCCGGGGGGGGGTGGGCAATTTTCTCTGGGGTCTCGGCTGCCGAGGGTAGCCGAGACCCCAGAGAACATGATCGGGGTTGGTAGTTACCGACCCCGGTGTCGCGATCACCATTATACTAAGTATAATGGCGACCGCAAAAAAAAAAAAAAATGATTTCTCTCCCCTCTGATGTGATCGCACATCAGAGGGGAGAAAATGAGGGTCCCCCGATCGCCCCCCCCTATACTTACCGGTGTCCTCCGTCCTCCTCAAGGCCCCAGGATCCCGGCGTCTTCTTCCTGCAAAAAAAAAATGGCGGGCGCATGCGCAGTGCGCCCGCCGATCTGCTTGCCGGCAGATTCAAAAAAAGTTTAATTCATTCTCACAAAAGTGCATTTTGATCACTGTGATAAACTATCACAGTGATCAAAATAAAAAAAACAGTACATAACCCCCCCATTTATCACCACCTTAGTTAGGGACATATAATAAAATATAGAAATTATATTTTTTTTCATTTTTCTGTTAGGGTTATAATTAGGGTTAGGGTTATAATTAGGCTTAGGGTTATAATTAGGGTTAGGGTTATAATTAGGGTTAGGGTTATAATTAGGGTTAAGCCGGGTTCATACTGCGTTATGGCAGTCCGTTAGACGGACTGCGTTACACCGCAGTATAACGCGGTGTAACGCAGTCCATTAACGCTGCCATTCACCCACATTTGAGGACGCATCGCGATGAATGCCGTAAATCGGCATGCGTTCGCGACGTGCCATCATTCAGTGACGGAGCCTCGGACGCGGGCTGCAGCGTCTGGGCTCCATCACCGCTAGCGCAGATAAATCATCTGCTGATTCCTCTGCGCTAGCGGGTATAGCATATGCTATACCGTTACCAGCCCGTCAACGCTATATGTTGAACGGGCTGGTAAAATGCAAAATTAACCCAGCCTTAGGGTTAGGGTTATAATTAGGGTTAGGGTTACAATTAGGTTTAGGGTTACAATTAGGGTTAGGGCTACAATTAGGTTTAGGGTTACAATTAGGGTTAGGGTTACAATTAGGGTTAGGGTTACAATTAGGGTTGGAATTAGGGTTGGGATTAGGGTTAAGATTAGGGTTAGGGTTGGGATTAGGGGTGTGTTGGGGTTAGGGTTGGAGCTAGAATTGAAGGGTTTCCACTATTTAGGCACATCAGGGGGTCTCCAAACATGACTTGGCGTTCAAAAAGTCAGATGGCGCTCCCTCCCTTCCGAGCCCTGCAGTGCGCCCAAACAGTGGTTTACCCCAACATATGGGGTATCAGCGCACTCAGGACAAATTGCCCACCAATTTTGGGGTTCTAATTTCTCTTGTTACCCTTGGGAAAATAAAAAATAGCTGGCTAAAAAAATCATTTTTGAGGAAAAAAAATTTTTTTATTTTCACGGCCCTGCGTTTATAAATTTCTGTGAAGCACTTTGGGGTTCAAAGTGCTCACCACACATCTCGATAAGTTCCTTAGGGGGTCTAGTTTCCAAAATGGGGTCACTTGTGGGCGTTTTCAACTGTTTAGGCTCATCTGGGGCACTGCAAACGGAACATGACCCCCATCAACGTCTGCATTCCAAAACGTTATTACTTCCTTTCCAAGCCCTGCTGTGCGCCAAAACAGTTTCCCCCCCCACATATTTGGTATCATCGTACTCAGGACAAATTGGACAACAACTTTTGGGGTCCAATTTCCTTGTGAAAAATAAAAAATTTGGGACTAAAAAATCATTTTTGTGGAAATTTTTATTTTTTTTTTCACACCCAGGCATTATAAACTTTTGTGAAACACTTGGGGTTCAAAGTGCTCACAACAGATCTAGATAAGTTCCATAGGGGGTCTAGTTTCCAAAATGGTGTTACTTGTGGGGGGTTTCCACTGTTTAGGCGCATCAGGGGCTCTCCAAACGCGACATGGCGTCCAATCTCAATTCCAGCCAATTTTGGTTTGAAAAAGTCAAACGGTGCTGCTTCTATTCCAAGCCCTGCCGTGCGCCCAAACAGTGGTCCCCCCCATATATGGGGTATCAGCATACTCAGGACAAATTGGACAACTTTTGTGGTCTAATTTCTCCTGTTACCCTTGGGAAAATAAAAAATTGGGGACTAAACGATCAGGTTTGTGGAAAAAATATGATTTTTTATTTTCACGCCCGGGCGTTATAAACTTCTGTGAAGCACTTGGGGGTTCAAAGTGCTCACCACACATCTAGATAAGTTCCTTAGGGGGTCTAGTTTCCAAAATGGGGTCACTTGTGGGGGGTTTCCACTGTTTAGACACATCAGGGCCTCTACAAATGCGACATGGCGTCCAGCCAATTCCGCGTTGAAAAAGTCAAACGGAGCTCCTTTCCTTGCGACCTCTGCCGTGCGCCCAAAAAGTGGTTTACCCCAACATATGGGGTATCGGCATGCTCAGGACAAATTGCACAAAAACTTTTGGGGTCTTGTTACCCTTGGGAAATTAAAAATTGGGGTGAAAAGATCATTTTTGTGGAAAAAAAATTATTTTTTTTTTTCACGGCTCTACGTTATAAACTTGTGTGAAGCACTTGGAGGTTCAAAGTGCTCACCACACATCTAGATAAGTTCCTTAAGGGGTCTTGTTTCCAAAATGGGGTCACAGTGGGGTGTTTCCACTGTTTAGGCACATCAGGGGCTCTCTAAACGCGACATGGCATTCAGCCAATTCTGCGTTGAAAAAGTCAAATGGCACTCCTTCCCTTGCGACCTCTGCCATGCGCCCAAAAAGTGGTTTACCCCCACATATGGGGTATCGGCGTATTCAGAAGAAATTGCACAACAAATTTTGTGGTTCATTTTTTCTTTTAACACTTGTGAAAATAAAAAAACTTGGTTCCGAAGTAAAGCTTTTGCAAAAAAAGTTAAATGTCAATTTTTTCCTTCCACATTGCTTCAGCTCCTGTGAAGCACTTGAAGGGTTAATAAACTTCTTGAATGTGGTTTTGAGCACCTTGAGGGGTGCAGTTTTTAGAATGGTGTCACTTTCAGGTATTTTCTATCATATAGACCCCTCAAAGTGACTTCAAATGTGATGTGGTCCCTAAAAAAAAATGGTGTTGTAAAAATGAGAAATCGCTGGTCAACTTTTAACCCTTATAACTTCGTAACAAAAGAAAATTTTGTTCCCAAAATTGTGCTGATGTAAAGTAGACATGTGGAAAATGTTATTTATTAAGAAATTTGTGTGACATATCTCTCTGATTTAAGGGCATAAAAATTAAAAATTTGAAAATTGCTAAATTTTCAAAATTTTCGCCATATTTCCGTTGTTTTCATAAATAAACTCAAGTCATATCAAAGAAATTTTACCACTAACGTGACGTACAATATGTCACGAAAAAAACAGTCTCAGAATCAGCGGGATTCGTTAAAGCGTTCCAGAGTTATAACCTCATAAAGTGACAGTGGTCAGAATTGTAAAAATTGGCCCGGTCATTAAGCTGCAAAATGGCTCTGTCACTAAGGGGTTAATAATAGCAATGTTGCAATAGAATAATGGGGTACAAAGAAATAAGTGGTCAACTACAATATGTAAATGAATGTATAATATAATAATGAGCTCTGAAAGTGAACACAAGATATATCAACTTACAAATGCATCATAGAAACATAAAATATCGCACAGTAGCCAAAAACATTGACATGTGTGTAATTACCTAAGAACGTTAGACCTGGGAGACCCATCACACCCGACGCGCGTTTCGCATTGACCCCTGGATGAAACATTTCAATGTGAAATGCGCGTCGGGTGTGGTGGGTCTCCTGGTTTAGAAGTTTTTCTGGGCTCTTTTGTTACCATTCGTATTATCCGTCTCTTTGATCTGTCATCAATTTTCCTCCTGCGGCCACGTCCAGGGAGGTTGGCTACAGTCCCATGGAGCTTACATTTCTGAATAAT
Organism: Oophaga sylvatica; assembly: GCA_033576555.1. NCBI lineage: Eukaryota > Metazoa > Chordata > Amphibia > Anura > Dendrobatidae > Oophaga > Oophaga sylvatica. Next base: position 19,387 of record JARQOD010007535.1, on the reverse strand, counting down.
ATGTGCAGCTGTAGTCACAGGAACATGTTATGATTTGGTAGCTGAGGAGTGCAGGTAAAAAAGGCAATACACCAGAGCAGTTGGAATCTATGAGATTGCAGTACCCTGACTAACCACCACAACTAGAGGCAGCCGTGGAGCGTTCCTACGTTGGTCCTAGACGCCTCGTCACAGCCTGAGAAACTAACTATACCTAAAGATAGAAAGAGGAAAGCTATCTGCCCCGGAGCAGATCCCCAAAGAACATAGAAAGCCCCCAAACATGTAATGGCGGTTAGACAAGAAGAAATACTGACACAGACAGAAAATAGTATGAGCAAACGTTGGGGCCCAAACTATCTAAATAGAAAAGGATAGGAAGGGCACTTACTGCAATCCCAAAAAACCCTGAAAAGCACCAACTCTACTAATTTCAAAAACACCTGAGATCACACGATCTCTACCACCTAAATTAGTTCTCTGGTGTAACAAAATCAAAACAGCAGCCACTGAAAAAACTGGAAAAAGCAAATGTACAAAACATCAGTGGCTGAACTAAACTGAGAGGGCAAAAGCCCCCGGAGGGGACCCTGAAGGCCCCCACAGAAGTGCAGGACAAAATGCAAAAATCAAGCACAAAAACAAAAAGAAGAAAATGTCTTATCTGTTAGCAGGAGATGCAGACACGACACAGCAGGCTACAAAGGAAACAGGAATCAAGGATTGAGACCAGAACAATTGATCACCGGCAACCCTGATGGGAAGGCGACTCCCTTAAATAAGACCAGTCAGTAACACCTGATTCCCAATCCTCACAATCTTCACTGGACAGTCCAGTACCGCTTGTAACCACCAGAGGGAGCCTCTGCTCAGAACTCATTTCAAGTCCATTCACAACAGTACCCCCCCTTGAGGAGGGGTCACCGAACCCTCACTTGAGCAACCAGGTCGGTCAGGATGAGTTCTATGATACGCACGGATGAGTCTCCTAGCATGGATGTCCGAAGCAAACACCCAAGAATTGTCTTCCTGACCATAACTTCTCCACTTAACCAAATACTGGAGTTTCCGTCTAGAAAAACGAGAATTCAATATTTTCTCAACCACAAACTCCATATTGCCCTCAACCAGAACAGGGTCAGGAGGCAAAGCAGTAGGAACCACTGGCTCAACAAACCTCTTCAACAAGGACTTGTGGAACACGTTATGGATCTTAAATGTCCCTGGAAGAGGCAAACGAAAAGAAACAGGATTAATAATCTCCATGATCTTATCAGGTCCAATGAACCTAGGCTTAAATTTAGGAGATGCCACTCTCATAGGAATATTTTTTGAGGACAACCAGACCAAGTCCCCCACTTTAAACCGAGGACCATCAGTCCTATGCCGGTTAGCAAACCGCTGGGCCCTCTCCTGAGAGAGGGACAACCTCTCCACTACCTGGTCCCAAATGTTGTGAATGGGTTTGAGATGAGTTCTGAGCAGAGGCTCCCTCTGGTGGTTACAAGCGGTGCTAGTGAAGATTGTGAGGACTGGGAATCAGGTGTTACTGACTGGTCTTATATAAGGGAGTCATTTTCCCATCAGGGTTGCCGGTGATCAATTGTTCTGGTCTGAATCCTTCATTCCAGTTTCCCTTGTAGCCTGCTGTGTCGTGTCTGCATCTCCTGCTTACAGATAAGACTTTTGCTTCTTTTGTGTTTGTGCTATATTTTTGCATTTTGTCCTGCACTTCTTTGGGGGCCTTCAGGGTCTTTTCCGGGGGCTTCTGCCCTCTCAGTTTAGTTCAGCCACTGAGTTTTGTTCTTTTGCTTTTTCCAGTTTTTTCAGTGGCTGCTGTTTTTATTTTGTTACACCAGAGAACTAATTTAGGTGGTAGAGGTCGTGTGATCTCAGGTGATTTTGAAATTAGTAGAGTTGGTGCTTTTCAGGGTTTTCTGGGATTGCAGTAAGTACCCTTCCTATCCTTTTCTATTTAGATAGTTTGGGCCCCAGCGTTTGCTCATACTATTTTCTTTCTGTGTCAGTATTTCCTCTTGTCTAACCGCCATTACATGTTTGGGGGCTTTCTATTATCTTTGGGGATCTGCTCCGGGGCAGATAGCTTTCCTCTTTCTATCTTTAGGTGTAGTTAGTTTCTCAGGCTGTGACGAGACGTCTAGGACCAACGTAGGAACGCTCCACGGCTGCCTCTAGTTGTGGTGGTTAGTCAGGGTACTGCAATCTCATAGATTCCAACTGCTCTGGTGTATTGCCTTTTTTACCTGCACTCCTCAGCTACCGAAACATAACAGTATCACCGGCCTAAAAATTGAAGTTGTATGGTACTCACAGAAGGAAAAAAAAATATTGTGAAAGAAAAAAAGTTGTCAGAGTTGTCAGAGATATTTTTCTGTTTGTTGCATTTTTTTTTTTCCCTCTGTATCTCTGGGTGCTGGGGAGGATCTTTTCTCTCAATGGAGTTTGCACAGTTGTCTGGCCGTGTGGATCAGCTTGCCACTGAGGTTCAGAGTATTGCTGCATATCTTGCTAGGTTGCCTGTTGTGGAACCTAGGATCCCCATGCCAGATTTGTTTTTAGGGGATCGAGCTAAGTTCCAGAATTTCAAAAATAATTGTAAATTGTTTTTTGCCTTAAAATCTAAGTCCTCAGGAAACGCAGCGCAGCAGGTTCAAATTATCATCTCTCTCCTGCGCGGCGATCCTCAGGATTGGGCTTTTTCCCTGATACCTGGGGATCCTGTTTTGAGTGATGTTGATGCGTTTTTTCAGGCTTTGGGGTTATTGTACGATGAGCCTAATGTCACTGATCAAGCTGAAAAAACCTTGTTGGCATTAAATCAGGGGCTTGATGACGCTGAGTTATACTGTCAGAGATTCCGTAGGTGGGCAGTCCTGACCAAATGGAATGACGACGCTTTGGCGGCCCTTTTCCGGAAGGGTCTGTCAGATAATGTAAAGGATGTTATGGTGGGATTCCCTGTCCCCTCTGGTCTCAATGATTCTATGTCATTAGCGATTCAAATTGACAGACGTTTGCGTGAGCGGAGAAGTATGCGTGGAATGGTGTTGCATTGTGAACCAGCTTCTGAACCCATGCAGTGTGATAGAGTGGTGTCTGGGGCACAGCGTCATGAGTTTCGAATGCGCAATGGGTTAGGTTTCTACTGTGGTGATGCCTCTCATGCTATTTCAGTCTGCCCTAAGCGGGGAAGACGTTTTGCACGCTCAGTTGTCTTGGGTAGTGTTCAGACTAAGTTTTTATTAACTGTCACTCTGATATGCTCTCTGTCCTCATTTTCTGCTCAGGCTTTCGTTGATTCTGGAGCAGCTATTAACCTGATGGATTATGATTTTGCTAAACGTTGTGGGTTTTCCTTGATACCCCTACAGAAGTCTATTCCCCTACTGGGGATCGATTCTACCCCTTTGGCTGAGAATAAACCCCAGTTTTCTACTCAGGTGATAATGAGGGTTGAACCTGATCACCAGGAGTGCTGCAAATTTTTGTTCTATATAATCTGCATGACATTATCGTGCTGGGTTTCCCTTGGTTACAGTCTCATAATCCTGTTTTGGATTGGAAATCTGTGTCTGTAAGCAGTTGGGGCTGCCAATGTGTTAATACCAACACTCCTGTTTTTTCTGCCTCCCCCCAGGCTCAGGATGTTCCTGACTTTTTGTTTGATTTTTCTGATGTGTTTAGCGAAAGTAAATCTGCATCCTTGCCTCCCCATAGGAGCTATGACTGCGCTATTGAATTAGTGCCGGGTAGTAAATTCCCTAAAGGTCGCCTTTTTAACTTGTCTGTACCTGAACATGACGCTATGCGGTCTTATATCAAGGAATCATTGGAGAAGGGTCATATCAGACCATCCTCTTCACTCTTAGGTGCCGGTTTTTTCTTTGTGGCCAAAAAAGATGGTTCATTAAGGCCGTGTATTGATTATCGTCTCTTGAACAATATTACTGTGAAATATCAATACCCGTTACCCTTGATTTCTGACCTGTTTTCCAGGGTGAAAAACGCTACTTGGTTTATCAAGCTTGACCTCAGGGGGGCGTATAACCTTATTCGCATTAAGCACGGGGATGAATGGAAGACGGCATTTAACACCCTGAAGGGCATTTTGAGTACCTTGTGATGCCCTTTGGGCTCACTAATGCTCCTTCCGTCTTCCAGTCCTTCATGAATGACATTTTCAGGGATTTTGTGGACAAGTTTCTGATTGTTTATTTGGATGATATCTTGATTTTTTCTAATGACTGGGACTCTCATGTGAAACATGTTCGAACTGTATTCCAGATTTTGAGAGAGAATGCTCTGTATGTGAAGGGATCAAAGTGTCTTTTTGGCGTACAGAAGATCTCATTTCTGGGATTCATTTTGTCCCCATCTGTTATTGAAATGGACCCGGTCAAGGTTCAGGCCATCTGTGATTGGGTCCAACCTACTTCATTAAAGGCTCTTCAGAGATTTTTGGGTTTTGCCAATTTTTATCGTAAATTTATTGGTAATTTCTCGGTTATTGTTAAACCATTAACTGATTTGACCAGAAAGGGTTCTGATGTGGTGAATTGGCCTCCTGAGGCAGTCTCTGCATTTCAGGAACTTAAGCAGAGATTCACTTCTGCTCCTGTTCTACGGCAGCCTGATGTTTCTCTGCCATTTCAGGTGGAGGTTGATGCCTCTGAAATTGGGGCAGGTGCCGTTTTGTCCCAAAAAGATCCAGAGACCTCTAAAAGTAACCCTTGTGCCTTTTTCTCTCGAAAATTTTCTCCTACTGAACGTAATTATGACGTAGGTAATCGGGAGTTATTGGCCATGAAGTGGGCTTTTGAAGAGTGGAGACATTGGCTGGAGGGAGCCAAACATCAGGTGGTGGTCCTTACGGACCATAAGAATCTGGTCTATCTGGAATCTGCCAAGCGACTCAATCCTAGACAGGCCAGGTGGGCCTTGTTTTTCACACGTTTTAATTTTGTGGTTTCCTTTCTTCCTGGCACTAAGAATGTTAAGGCGGATGCCCTCTCGAGGAGTTTCCTTGCGGACTCTCCTGAGTTATCTGATCCTTCTGTTATTTTGAAAGAGGGTGTAGTTCTTTCCGCCATCTCGCCCAATTTGAGACTTGCTCTGGAGGGGTGTCAGGAGGATAGGCCCGAGCGCTGCCCTGTTGGAAAATTGTTTGTCCCGGACCAATGGAAAAAGAGTGTGATGTCTGAGATTCATTGTTCCGCATTGGCTGGGCATCCCGGAATTTTTGGTACCAGAGACTTGGTTAGTCGGTCCTTTTGGTGGCCTACCTTGTCTCGTGATGTCAGGGAATTTGTGCAGTCCTGCGGGACTTGCTCTCGCTCCAAGCCTTGCTCTCGCTCTAGTGGTTTGTTGATGCCATTGCCTGTGCCCAAGAGACCATGGACCCATATCTCTATGGATTTCATTTCCGATCTTCCTGTTTCTCAGAGAATGACCACCATCTGGGTAATTTGTGATAGGTTTTCCAAAATGATACATCTTGTGCCATTACCTAAGTTGCCTTCCTCCTCTGAATTGGTGCCGTTGTTCCTTCAGCACGTGGTTCGTTTACACGGCATTCCTGAGAACATTGTGTCTGACAGAGGAGTCCAGTTTGTTTCCAGATTTTGGAGGACTTTTTGTTCTAAACTGGGTGTTCAATTGTCTTTCTCCTCGGCATTTCATCCTCAGACCAATGGTCAAACTGAGAGAACAAACCAGACATTGGGACTTATCTAAGATGCTTTGTGTCTGCTGATCAGGATGACTGGGTCTCTTTTTTGCCTTTGGCTGAGTTTGCTCTTAATAATAGGGCTAGCTCTGCCACTTTGATGTCTCCGTTTTTCTGTAATTCTGGGTTTCACCCTCGATTTTCTTCAGGACAGACGGAGGCTTCTGTCTGTCCAGGTGTTGACTCTGTTGTGGAGCGTATGCAACAGATTTGGGACCAGGTAGTGGAGAGGTTGTCCCTCTCTCAGGAGAAGGCCCAGCGGTTTGCTAACCGGCATAGGACTGATGGTCCTCGGTTTAAAGTGGGGGACTTGGTCTGGTTGTCCTCAAAGAATATTCCTATGAGAGTAGCATCTCCTAAATTTAAGCCTAGGTTCATTGGACCTTATAAGATCATGGAGATTATTAATCCTGTTTCTTTTCGTTTGCTTCTTCCAGGGACATTTAAGATCCATAACGTGTTCCACAAGTCCTTGTTGAAGAGGTTTGTTGAGCCAGTGGTTCCTGCTGCTGTGCCTCCTGACCCTGTTTTGGTTGAGGGCAATCTGGAGTATGTGGTTGAGAAAATATTGGATTCTCGTTTTTCTAGACGGAAACTCCAGTATTTGGTTAAATGGAGAGGTTATGGTCAGGAAGACAATTCTTGGGTGTTTGCTTCGGACATCCATGCTAGGAGACTTATCCGTGCGTATCATAGAACTCATCCTGACCGACCTGGTTGCTCAAATGAGGGTTCGGTGACCCCTCCTCAAGGGGGGGGTACTGTTGTGAATGGGTTTGAGATGAGTTCTGAGCAGAGGCTCCCTCTGGTGGTTACAAGCGGTGCTAGTGAAGATTGTGAGGACTGGGAATCAGGTGTTACTGACTGGTCTTATATAAGGGAGTCATTTTCCCATCAGGGTTGCCGGTGATCAATTGTTCTGGTCTGAATTCTTCATTCCAGTTTCCCTTGTAGCCTGCTGTGTCGTGTCTGCATCTCCTGCTTACAGATAAGACTTTTGCTTCTTTTGTGTTTGTGCTATATTTTTGCATTTTGTCCTGCACTTCTTTGGGGGCCTTCAGGGTCCCCTCCGGGGGCTTCTGCCCTCTCAGTTTAGTTCAGCCACTGAGTTTTGTACATTTGCTTTTTCCAGTTTTTTCAGTGGCTGCTGTTTTTATTTTGTTACACCAGAGAACTAATTTAGGTGGTAGAGGTCGTGTGATCTCAGGTTATTTTGAAATTAGTAGAGTTGGTGCTTTTCAGGGTTTTCTGGGATTGCAGTAAGTACCCTTCCTATCCTTTTCTATTTAGATAGTTTGGGCCCCAGCGTTTGCTCACACTATTTTCTTTCTGTGTCAGTATTTCCTCTTGTCTAACCGCCATTACATGTTTGGGGGCTTTCTGTTATCTTTGGGGTTCTGCTCCGGGGCAGATAGCTTTCCTATTTCTATCTTTAGGTGTAGTTAGTTTTCTCAGGCTGTGACGAGGCGTCTAGGACCAACGTAGGAACGCTCCACGGCTGCCTCTAGTTGTGGTGGTTAGTCAGGGTACTGCAATCTCATAGATTCCAACTGCTCTGGTGTATTGCCTTTTTTACCTGCACTCCTCAGCTACCGAAACATAACACCCAAATCTGTTGCATACGCTCCACAACAGAGTCAACACCTGGACAGGCAGAAGCCTCCGTCTGTCCTGAAGAAAATCGAGGGTGAAACCCAGAATTACAGAAAAATGGAGACATCAAAGTGGCAGAGCTAGCCCTATTATTAAGAGCAAACTCAGCCAAAGGCAAAAAAGAGACCCAGTCATCCTGATCAGCAGACACAAAGCATCTTAGATAAGTCTCCAATGTCTGGTTTGTTCTCTCAGTTTGACCATTGGTCTGAGGATGAAACGCCGAGGAGAAAGACAACTGAACACCAAGCTTAGAACAAAAGGTCCTCCAAAATCTGGAAACAAACTGGACTCCTCTGTCAGACACAATGTTCTCAGGAATGCCGTGTAAACGAACCACGTGCTGAAGGAACAAAGGCACCAATTCGGAGGAGGAAGGCAACTTAGGTAATGGCACAAGATGTATCATCTTGGAAAACCTATCACAAATCACCCAGATGACGGTCATTCTCTGAGAAACTGGGAGGTCGGAAATGAAATCCATAGAGATATGGGTCCATGAGAGCAAGTCCCGCAGGACTGCACAAATTCCCTGACATCACGAGACAAGGTAGGCCACCAAAAGGACCGACTAACCAAGTCTCTGGTACCAAAAATTCCGGGATGACCGGCCAACGCGGAACAATGAATCTCAGACATCACACTCTTTTTCCACTGGTCCGGGACAAACAATTTCCCAACAGGGCAGCGCATGGGCCTATCCTCCTGACACCCCTCCAGAGCCAGTCTCAAATTGGGCGAGATGGCGGAAAGAACTACACCTTCTTTCAAAATAACAGAAGGATCAGATACCTCAGGAGAGTCCGCAAGGAAACTCCTCGAGAGGGCATCCGCCTTAACATTCTTAGTGCCAGGAAGAAAGGAAACCACAAAATTAAAACGTGTGAAAAACAAGGCCCACCTGGCCTGTCTAGGATTAAGTCGCTTGGCAGATTCCAGATAAACCAGATTCTTATGGTCCGTAAGGACCACCACCTGATGTTTGGCTCCCTCCAGCCAATGTCTCCACTCTTCAAAAGCCCACTTCATGGCCAATAACTCCCGATTACCCACGTCATAATTACGTTCAGTAGGAGAAAATTTTCGAGAGAAAAAGGCACAAGGGTTACTTTTAGAGGTCTCTGGATCTCTTTGGGACAAAACGGCACCTGCCCCAATTTCAGAGGCATCAACCTCCACCTGAAATGGCAGAGAAACATCAGGCTGCCGTAGAACAGGAGCAGAAGTGAATCTCTGTTTAAGTTCCTGAAACGCAGAGACTGCCTCAGGAGGCCAATTCACCACATCAGAACCCTTTCTGGTCAAATCAGTTAATGGTTTAACAATAACCGAGAAATTACCAATAAATTTACGATAAAAATTGGCAAAACCCAAAAATCTCTGAAGAGCCTTTAATGAAGTAGGTTGGACCCAATCACAGATGGCCTGAACCTTGACCGGGTCCATTTCAATAACAGATGGGGACAAAATGAATCCCAGAAATGAGATCCTCTGTACGCCAAAAAGACACTTTGATCCCTTCACATACAGAGCATTCTCTCTCAAAATCTGGAATACAGTTCGAACATGTTTCACATGAGAGTCCCAGTCATTAGAAAAAAATCAAGATATCATCCAAATAAACAATCAGAAATTTATCCACAAAATCCCTGAAAATGTCATTCATGAAGGACTGGAAGACAGAAGGAGCATTAGTGAGCCCAAAGGGCATCACAAGGTACTCAAAATGCCCTTCAGGGGTATTGAATGCCGTCTTCCATTCATCCCCGTGCTTAATGCGAGTAAGGTTATACGCCCCCTGAGGTCAAGCTTGGTAAACCAAGTAGCGTTTTTCACCCTGGAAAACAGGTCAGAAATCAAGGGTAACGGGTATTGATATTTCACAGTAATATTGTTCAAAAGACGATAATCAATACACGGCCTTAATGAACCATCCTGTTATGTTACGGTAGCTGAGGAGTGCAGGTAAAAAAAGGAAATACACCAGAGCAGTTGGAATCTATGAGATTGCAGTACCCTGACTAACCACCGCAACTAGAGGCAGCCGTGGAGCGTTCCTACGTTGGTGCTAGACGCCTCGTCACAGCCTGAGAAACTAACTACACCTAAAGATAGAAATAGGAAAGCTATCTGCCCCAGAGCAGAACCCCAAAGATAATAGAAAGCCCCCAAACATGTAATGGCGGTTAGACAAGAGGAAATACTGACACAGAAAGAAAATAGTATGAGCAAACGCTGGGGCCCAAACTATCTAAATAGAAAAGGACAGGAAGGGTACTTACTGCAATCCCAGAAAACCCTGAAAAAACACCAACTCTACTATTTCAAAATCACCTGAGATCACACGACCTCTACCACCTAAATTAGTTCTCTGGTGTAACAAAATAAAAACAGCAGCCACTGAAAAAAAACTGGAAAAAGCAAAAGTACAAAACACAGTGGCTGAACTAAACTGAGAGGGAAAAAGCCCCGGAGGGGACCCTGAAGGCCCCCAAAGAAGTGCAGGACAAAATGCAAAAATATAGCAAAAACACAAAAGAAAAAATTGTCTTATCTGATAGCAGGAGATGCAGACACGACACAGCAGGCTACAAGGGAAACTGGAAAGAAGGATTCAGACCAGAACAATTGATCACCGGCAACCCTGATGGGAAAATGACTCCCTTATATAAGACCAGTCAGTAACACCTGATTCCCAGTCCTCACAATCCTCACTAGTACCGCTAGTAACCACCAGAGGGAGCCTCTGCTCAGAACTCATCTCAAACCCATTCACAACAGTACCCCCCCCTTGAGGAGGGGTCACCGAACCCTCATTTGAGCAACAAGGTCGGTCAGGATGAGTTCTATGATACGCACGGATAAGTCTCCTAGCATGGATGTCCGAAGCAAACACCCAAGAATTGTCTTCCTGACCATAACCTCTCCATTTAACCAAATACTGGAGTCTTCGTCTAGAAAAACGAGAATCCAATATTTTCTCAACCACATACTCCAGATTGCCCTCAACCAAAACAGGGTCAGGAGGCACAGCAGCAGGAACCACTGGCTCAACAAACCTCTTCAACAAGGACTTGTGGAACACGTTATGGATCTTAAATGTCCCAGGAAGAAGCAAACGAAAAGAATCAGGATTAATAATCTCCATGATCTTATAAGGTCCAATGAACCTAGGCTTAAATTTAGGAGATGCTACTCTCATAGGAATATTCTTTGAGGACAACCAGACCAAGTCCCCCACTTTAAACCGAGGACCATCAGTCCTATGCCGGTTAGCAAACCGCTGGGCCTTCTCCTGAGAGAGGGACAACCTCTCCACTACCTGGTCCCAAATCTGCTGCATACGCTCAACAACAGAGTCAACACCTGGACAGACAGAAGCCTCCGTCTGTCCTGAAGAAAATCGAGGGTGAAACCCAGAATTACAGAAAAACGGAGACATCAAAGTGGCAGAGCTAGCCCTATTATTAAGAGCAAACTCAGCCAAAGGCAAAAAAGAGACCCAGTCATCCTGATCAGCAGACACAAAGCATCTTAGATAAGTCTCCAATGTCTGGTTTGTTCTCTCAGTTTGACCATTGGTCTGAGGATGAAATGCCGAGGAGAAAGACAATTGAACACCCAGTTTAGAACAAAAAGTCCTCCAAAATCTGGAAACAAACTGGACTCCTCTGTCAGACACAATGTTCTCAGGAATGCCGTGTAAACGAACCACGTGCTGAAGGAACAACGGCACCAATTCAGAGGAGGAAGGCAACTTAGGTAATGGCACAAGATGTATCATTTTGGAAAACCTATCACAAATTACCCAGATGGTGGTCATTCTCTGAGAAACAGGAAGATCGGAAATGAAATCCATAGAGATATGGGTCCATGGTCTCTTGGGCACAGGCAATGGCATCAACAAACCACTAGAGCGAGAGCAAGGCTTGGAGCGAGAGCAAGTCCCGCAGGACTGCACAAATTCCCTGACATCGCGAGACAAGGTAGGCCACCAAAAGGACCGACTAACCAAGTCTCTGGTACCAAAAATTCCGGGATGCCCAGCCAATGCGGAACAATGAATCTCAGACATCACACTCTTTTTCCATTGGTCCGGGACAAACAATTTTCCAACAGGGCAGCGCTCGGGCCTATCCTCCTGACACCCCTCCAGAGCAAGTCTCAAATTGGGCGAGATGGCAGAAAGAACTACACCCTCCTTCAAAATAACAGAGGGATCAGATAACTCAGGAGAGTCCGCAAGGAAACTCCTCGAGAGGGCATCCGCCTTAACATTCTTAGTGCCAGGAAGAAAGGAAACCACAAAATTAAAACGTGTGAAAAACAAGGCCCACCTGGCCTGTCTAGGATTGAGTCGCTTGGCAGATTCCAGATAGACCAGATTCTTATGGTCCGTAAGGACCACCACCTGATGTTTGGCTCCCTCCAGCCAATGTCTCCACTCTTCAAAAGCCCACTTCATGGCCAATAACTCCCGATTACCCACGTCATAATTACGTTCAGTAGGAGAAAATTTTCGAGAGAAAAAGGCACAAGGGTTACTTTTAGAGGTCTCTGGATCTTTTTGGGACAAAACGGCACCTGCCCCAATTTCAGAGGCATCAACCTCCACCTGAAATGGCAGAGAAACATCAGGCTGCCGTTAGAACAGGAGCAGAAGTGAATCTCTGCTTAAGTTCCTGAAACGCAGAGACTGCCTCAGGAGGCCAATTCACCACATCAGAACCCTTTCTGGTCAAATCAGTTAATGGTTTAACAATAACCGAGAAATTACCAATAAATTTACGATAAAAATTGGCAAAACCCAAAATCTCTGAAGAGCCTTTAATGAAGTAGGTTGGACCCAATCACAGATGGCTTGAACCTTGACCGGGTCCATTTCAATAACAGATGGGGACAAAATGAATCCCAGAAATGAGATCTTCTGTACGCCAAAAAGACACTTTGATCCTTCACATACAGAGCATTCTCTCTCAAAATCTGGAATACAGTTCGAACATGTTTCACATGAGAGTCCCAGTCATTAGAAAAAATCAAGATATCATCCAAATAAACAATCAGAAATTTATCCACAAAATCCCTGAAAATGTCATTCATGAAGGACTGGAAGACGGAAGGAGCATTAGTGAGCCCAAAGGGCATCACCAGGTACTCAAAATGCCCTTCAGGGGTATTGAATGCTGTCTTCCATTCATCCCCGTGCTTAATGCGAATAAGGTTATACGCCCCCCTGAGGTCAAGCTTGGTAAACCAAGTAGCGTTTTTCACCCTGGAAAACAGGTCAGAAATCAAGGGTAACGGGTATTGATATTTCACAGTAATATTGTTCAAGAGACGATAATCAATACACGGCCTTAATGAACCATCTTTTTTGGCCACAAAGAAAAAACCGGCACCTAAGGTGAAGAGGATGGTTTGATATGACCCTTCTCCAATGATTCCTTGATATAAGACCGCATAGCGTCATGTTCAGGTACAGACAAGTTAAAAAGGCGACCTTTAGGGAATTTACTACCCGGCACTAATTCAATAGCGCAGTCATAGCTCCTATGGGGGGGCAAGGATGCAGATTTACTTTCGCTAAACACATCAGAAAAATCAAACAAAAAGTCAGGAACATCCTCAGCCTGGGGGGAGGCAGAAAAAACAGGAGTGTTGGTATTAACACATTGGCAGCCCCAACTGGCCACAGACACAGACTTCCAATCCAAAACAGGATTATGAGACTGTAACCAAGGGAAACCCAGCACGATAATGTCATGCAGATTATATAGAACCAAAAATTTGCAGCACTCCTGGTGATCAGGTTCAACCCTCATTATCACCTGAGTAGAGAACTGGGGTTTATTCTCAGCCAAAGGGGTAGAATCGATCCCCAGTAGGGGAATAGACTTCTGTAGGGGTATCAAGGGAAACCCACAACGTTTAGCAAAATCAAAATCCATCAGGTTAATAGCTGCTCCTGAATCAACGAAAGCCTGAGCAGATAATGTGGACAGGGAGCAAATCAGGGTAACAGTCAACAAAAATTTAGTCTGAACACTACCCAAGACAACTGAGCATGCAAAACGTCTTCCCCGCTTAGGGCAGACTGAAATAGCATGAGAGGCATCACCACAGTAGAAACATAACCCATTGCGTTTTCGAAACTCATGACGCTGTGCCCCAGAAGCCACTCTATCACACTGCATGGGTTCAGAAGCTGGTTCACAAGGCAACACTATTCCACGCATACTTCTCCGCTCACGCAAACGTCTGTCAATTTGAATCGCTAATGACATAGAATCATTGAGACCAGAGGGGACAGGGAATCCCACCATAACATCCTTTACATTATCTGACAGACCCTTCCGAAAAAGGGCTGCCAAAGCGTCGTCATTCCATTTGGTCAGGACTGCCCACCTGCGAATCTCTGACAGTATAACTCAGCGTCATCAAGCCCTGATTTAATGCTAACAAGGCTTTTTCAGCTTGATCAGTGACATTAGGCTCATCGTACAATAACCCCAAAGCCTGAAAAATGCATCAACATCACTCAAAACAGGATCCCCAGGTGTCAGGGAAAAAGCCAATCCTGAGGATCGCCGCGCAGGAGAGAGATGATAATTTGAACCTGCTGCGCTGCGTTCCCTGAGGACTTAGATTTTAAGGCAAAAAACAATTTACAATTATTTTTGAAATTCTGAAACTTAGCTCGATCCCCCAAAAATAAATCTGGCATGGGAATCTAGGTTCCACAACAGGCAACCTAGCAAATATGCAGCAATACTCCGAACCTCAGTGGCAAGCTGATCCACACGGCCAGACAACTGTGCAAACTCCATTGAGAGAAAAGATCCTCCCCAGCACCCAGAGATACAGGGGAAAAAAAAAAAAAAAATGCAACAAACAGAAAAATATCTCTGACAACTCTGACAACCTTTTTTTTTTTCTTTCACAATATTTTTCCCTTCTGTGAGTACCATATAATTTTCAGTTTTGGCCGGTGATACTGTTATGATTTGGTAGCTGAGGAGTGCAGGTAAAAAAGGCAATACACCAGAGCAGTTGGAATCTATGAGATTGCAGTACCCTGACTAACCACCACAACTAGAGGCAGCCGTGGAGCGTCCTACGTTGGTCCTAGACGCCTCGTCACAGCCTGAGAAACTAACTATACCTAAAGATAGAAAGAGGAAAGCTATCTGCCCCGGAGCAGATCCCCAAGAAACATAGAAAGCCCACAAACATGTAATGGCGGTTAGACAAGAAGAAATACTGACACAGACAGAAAATAGTATGAGCAAACGTTGGGGCCCAAACTATCTAAATAGAAAAGGATAGGAAGGGCACTTACTGCAATCCCAAAAAACCCTGAAAAGCACCAACTCTACTAATTTCAAAAACACTGAGATCACACGACCTCTACCACCTAAATTAGTTCTCTGGTGTAACAAAATCAAAACAGCAGCCACTGAAAAAACTGGAAAAAGCAAATGTACAAAACATCAGTGGCTGAACTAAACTGAGAGAGCAAAAGCCCCCGGAGGGGACCCTGAAGGCATCCACAGAAGTGCAGGACAAAATGCAAAAATCAAGCACAAAAACAAAAAGAAGAAAATGTCTTATCTGTTAGCAGGAGATGCAGACACGACACAGCAGGCTACAAAGGAAACAGGAATCAAGGATTGAGACCAGAACAATTGATCACCGGCAACCCTGATGGGAAGGCGACTCCCTTAAATAAGACCAGTCAGTAACACCTGATTCCCAATCCTCACAATCTTCACGGACAGTCCAGTACCGCTTGTAACCCACCAGAGGGAGCCTCTGCTCAGAACTCATTTCAAGTCCATTCACAACAGGAACATCAAGCTGCTTGGAGATGGTCTATAACTTTTACCTGTAACATGTTTGTGTATAATTTCCTTTCTAATCTCCTGAGACAACTCTTTCGTTCGCTTCCTCTGGTCCATGCTGAGTGTGATACACACCATGTCACCAAACAGCACAGTGATCTGTAGCCTCTATACAGGCCACTCACTGACTCCAAGATTACAGACACTGTGATGATAATTAGTGGACACACCGCCATTTAACATGTCCCTTTAGTCACATTATTGTCAGGGGAACCATCATTTCTGTCCAGGCCGATTTCATGAGTTTTATTTTTTTACAAAATTCTGTGGAAGCTGAAAAGCAATGTCTGACTGTCATCTGTTCATTTTCATAGATTTTTGACTATTACTTTTGTCAGATTCAAGTTATTTCTGTCACCATTGTGGGTCTTTCTGTCATTAGCGAGGGGTGCCAACAATTTTGACCACGTGTGTATATATTATAGCTAAGATAATAAATAGACAGATTAATAGATAGATAGATAAGATAGATAGATAATATATAGATAGTTAATAGATAGTTAATAGATAGATAATAGATAGATAGTTAATAGATAGATAATAGATAGATAGATAATAGATAGATAGATAATAGACAGATAATAGCTAGATAGATAGATAATATATAGATAATAGATAGATAGATAATAGATCAATAGATAGGTGATAGAGATACTACATCTTGTTGGCCTGCATTGATATGTAATAAGGAATGTTAGGAGCAGTGTTCATTATTTCGGGGCGTCCTCCACTTTTCTTTCTTTCTCCCCGACCTACGTCTTCCCCCTTCCCCCTTGCAGCTGTCCAATTTCTCTTCATGTGTCCAAGAAAGGAGCAGAAGACGCCTTGAGAGTCCTGGGCTATTTTGGTCAGGACTATTTTGTCCCGGGCCTCCCACCTCCCTTCTCCTTACAGCCAAAGTTAGGATGAGGCTAAAGTTAGAAGCAGCGTCTTGAGGGCGTGGGGTATATAATACGTTCTGGGGTTTCCTCTTCCATGTCACTCACTCCTTCTGACAGGACAAGCACCAACCCAACCAAGGACATGGTAAGTCAATGAGATAGGAGCCCCTGGATTATGTGCTGGACAGGGCAGAGGAAAGGAGAGAAGACAACCATCAGCCGGAGCTATACTTGGGGTTCAGGCACCGGGACAAGGATTCACGTTGGGGTTCAACTTGTGACCCTCCTGGATGTAGCAGACCCAAACTCATGTGTCCTGTACAAGTAAGGGAGTAAAAACACAACTAGAGCAGAATCTTCCCAATTCCAACTGGTGCCTCAGCCACAATTATCCAACACCCACATTCTACAGCTTGTCCTCTTCCTCCAGATCTTCTGACCTGAATGTGCCAGCTGACATCTTTAAAAATTCCAATTACATCACTACTATTGCAGCTATGGACTTCAAAATCTACGCTCATAGTGAACTCCTACAGTTACTAGGCCAATGGGATTACCTAGATCTGAATCCTTAGACCATGTGTAGATACTTACCTCTGAACCCCTAATAATAACCCCTAGACCATCTGTAGATATTTACCCTGAATCCCAGAACATCTGTAGATAATTACCTCTGAAACCGTAGATGACCGTTAGATAATTGCTCTGAACCCCTAGACCACCTTTAGATAATTGCCTCTGAACACCCAAAACATCTCTAGATATTTACCCCTGAACCCCCAGAACATCTGCAGATAATTACCTCTGAACCCTTAGACCACCTGTACATAATCACCTCTGAACCTCCCAGAACATCTGTAGATTATTATCTCTGAACCTAGAGGATTCCCCTACTTGTCTGCACCACTTTACTCTTCCTTCTCTTACAGGCACCAGCAAAGAAGGCCAAGAGAAAGGCAGCAGAAGGAGGCTCCTCCAATGTCTTGTCCATGTTTGACCAAACCCAGATCCAGGAGTTTAAGGAGGTGAGTGTGGTGTGAGGCCTGTAGTCACCCTTGTTAGTCCAGACCACATGCAGGGGGTAGGTGACCCTCATACACTATTTGAGGGGGGGAGGGGTAGGACATGACAGGGGTAGACAGGTGTGTGAATGGGGAAGGCGGAAGCCAAATATGGAGTCTACTTGATGACAACTAATGTCCTCTGTAATCGGCATGTGCCTATACAGAGGCTGACTGTAGGTTAGGTGAAGTCTCTTGCTTTATGTTGTCAGACATTTCGGGTTGAGGAGTGAATAACTGTAGTTTCCATCTTTGGGATTTGCGCCAGAAAATATACAAACTTCTTTGCACCGATGACCCCAACTTCATGTGACATATTTACATTGCTGGGACCTCTTATAACCATAATGGTATGAGCTCAGGGTATTGGGGTACCCCATATATCAGCACAGTTGGGGGCCTCTTATAACACTCCTGCTATGAACTCAGGCTATTGGGGTCCCCCACTGTCTGCACATATGGGGGCCTCTTAAAAAAACTCCTAGTATGAGCACAGGCAAATTGGGGGTAAACTGCTCATCTTTCTCCTCAGGCTTTCACAGTGATCGATCAGAACAGAGATGGAATCATCGATAAGGAAGATCTGAGAGACACTTTTGCAGCCATGGGTGAGTGCAGAGCCTGGTGATCTCCCAAACTCCATGAACTGTCCCCCACTAATGTGATTGAGCCCCAGTATTATACTGACTGCCCCTAGTACATTGAGGAACATATGTCTTGAATCTATAGGACAACATCTATGGCAGGGCTTCATGAATGGCAAGTACATATTTGGGGGCACTCTTCCCCTTCCCTCTGACCCCTGTAGCTGTTCCCTACAGGCCGCCTGAACGTGAAGAATGAGGAACTCGATGAAATGGTCAAAGAGGGTTCAGGACCCATCAACTTTACCGTCTTCCTGACCATGTTCGGCGAGAAGCTCAAGGGTGAGAGACAAATAGAGGGAAGCAGACCCTATACATGGTACATACAGGGATGGAGAAACTTATACCTGGTATATAGGACAAGCAGTCCCTATACATGGTACATACAGAAATACAGGGCTGGGGAACTTATACCTGGTACATAGGGGCAGCAGACCCTACACATGGCACATACAAGGTTGGGGAACTTATAGTGGTATATTGGGGGCAGTGAACCACTATCTGGCACATACAGTCTAGTAGGATTGGATAATGGGCTGGGGCCTTCTCTGACTGAATGTCTGTTGGCAGGTGTGATCCAGAGGACGTTATCACCGGGGCATTTAAGGTGCTTGATCCTGAGGCAAAAGGGTCCATCAAAAAGCAGTTGTAAGTAGCCATCAGCCTTTCATTTTCTCTCCCGGCTCCTTCTCCAGGTCCCGTTACCTCTCTGTCCCATTCCTCAGCACTGCCCACCATACACCACAGTAATAAGGAGGCCCTCTGCTCCCCGACTCCTTCTCCAGGTCCTGTACCCATCTGTCTCATTCCCCAGCACTGCCCACCATACACCACAGTAATAAGGTGGCCCTCCACTCCCCCACTCCTTCTCCAGGTCCTGTTACCTCTCTGTCCCATTCCTCAGCACTGCCCACCATACACCACAGTAATAAGGAGGCCCTCTGCTCCCCGACTCCTTCTCCAGATCCTGTTACCCATCTGTCCCATTCCCCAGCACTGCCCACCATACACCACAGTAATAGGTGGCCCTCCACTCCCGACTCCTTCTCCAGGTCCTGTTACCTCTCTGTCCCATTCCTCAGCACTGCCCACCATACACAACAGTAATAAGGAGGCCCTCCACTCCCGACTCCTTCTCCAGGTCCCGTTACCTCTCGTCCCATTCCCAGCACTGCCCACAAACACCACAGTAATAAGGAGGCCCTCCACTCCCCGACTCCTTCTCCAGGTCCTGTTACCATCTGTCTCATTCCCCAGCACTGCCCACCATACACCACAGTAATAAGGTGGTCCTCCACTCCCCGACTCCTTCTCCAGGTCCTGTTTTCCTCTCTGTCCCATTCCCCAGCACTGCCCACCATACACCACAGTAATAAGGTGGCCCTCTCACTCCCCGACTCCTTCTCCAGGTCTGTTACTCATCTGTCCATTCCCCAGCACTGCCAACCATACACCACAGTAATAATGGGGCCCTCCGCTCCCCGACCTTCCCAGGTCCCGTTTCCCTCTGTCCCATTCCCGC
>JARQOD010007534.1:0-38892 GCA_033576555.1 Oophaga sylvatica | reverse complement strand
CTCAGGAAACGCAGCGCAGCAGGTTCAAATTATCATCTCTCTCCTGCGCGGCAATCCTCAGGATTGGGCTTTTTCCCTGATACCTGGGGATCCTGTTTTGAGTGATGTTGATGCGTTTTTTCAGGCTTTGGGGTTATTGTACGATGAGCCTAATGTCACTGATCAAGCTGAAAAAACCTTGTTGGCATTAAATCAGGGGCTTGATGACGCTGAGTTATACTGTCAGAGATTCCGTAGGTGGGCAGTCCTGACCAAATGGAATGACGACGCTTTGGCGGCCCTTTTCCGGAAGGGTCTGTCAGATAATGTAAAGGATGTTATGGTGGGATTCCCTGTCCCCTCTGGTCTCAATGATTCTATGTCATTAGCGATTCAAATTGACAGACGTTTGCGTGAGCGGAGAAGTATGCGTGGAATGGTGTTGCCTTGTGAACCAGCTTCTGAACCCATGCAGTGTGATAGAGTGGTGTCTGGGGCACAGCGTCATGAGTTTCGAAAGCGCAATGGGTTATGTTTCTACTGTGGTGATGCCTCTCATGCTATTTCAGTCTGCCCTAAGCCGGGAATACGTTTTGCACGCTTAGTTGTCTTGGGTAGTGTTCAGACTAAGTTTTTATTAACTGTCACTCTGATATGCTCTCTGTCCTCATTTTCTGCTCAGGCTTTCGTTGATTCTGGAGCAGCTATTAACCTGATGGATTATGATTTTGCTAAACGTTGTGGGTTTCCCTTGATACCCCTACAGAAGTCTATTCCCCTACTGGGGATCGATTCTACCCCTTTGGCTGAGAATAAACCCAGTTTTCTACTCAGGTGATAATGAGGGTTCAACCTGATCACCAGGAGTGCTGCAAATTTTTGGTTCTGTATAATCTGCATGACATTATTGTGCTGGGTTTCCCTTGGTTACAGTCTCATAATCCTGTTTTGGATTGGAAATCTGTGTCTGTAACCAGTTGGGGCTGCCAATGTGTTAATACCAACACTCCTGTTTTTTCTGCCTCCCACCAGGCTCAGGATGTTCCTGACTTTTTGTTTGATTTTTCTGATGTGTTTAGCGAAAGTAAATATGCATCCTTGCCTCCCCATAGGAGCTATGACTGCGCTATTGAATTAGTGCCGGGTAGTAAATTCCCTAAAGGTCGCCTTTTTAACTTGTCTGTACCTGAACATGACGCTATGCGGTCTTATATCAAGGAATCATTGGAGAAGGGTCATATCAGACCATCCTCTTCACCCTTAGGTGCCGGTTTTTTCTTTGTGGCCAAAAAAGATGGTTCATTAAGGCCGTGTATTGATTATCGTCTCTTGAACAATATTACTGTGAAATATCAATACCCGTTACCCTTGATTTCTGACCTGTTTTCCAGGGTGAAAAACGCTACTTGGTTTACCAAGCTTGACCTCAGGGGGGCGTATAACCTTATTCGCATTAAGCACGGGGATGAATGGAAGACGGCATTCAATACCCCTGAAGGGCATTTTGAGTACCTAGTGATGCCCTTTGGGCTCACTAATGCTCCTTCCGTCTTCCAGTCCTTCATGAATGACATTTTCAGGGATTTTGTGGACAAATTTCTGATTGTTTATTTGGATGATATCTTGATTTTTTCTAATGACTGGGACTCTCATGTGAAACATGTTCGAACTGTATTCCAGATTTTGAGAGAGAATGCTCTGTATGTGAAGGGATCAAAGTGTCTTTTTGGCGTACAGAGGATCTCATTTCTGGGATTCATTTTGTCCCCATCTGTTATTGAAATGGACCCGGTCAAGGTTCAGGCCATCTGTGATTGGGTCCAACCTACTTCATTAAAGGCTCTTCAGAGATTTTTGGGTTTTGCCAATTTTTATCGTAAATTTATTGGTAATTTCTCGGTTATTGTTAAACCATTAACTGATTTGACCAGAAAGGGTTCTGATGTGGTGAATTGGCCTCCTGAGGCAGTCTCTGCATTTCAGGAACTTAAGCAGAGATTCACTTCTGCTCCTGTTCTACGGCAGCCTGATGTTTCTCTGCCATTTCAGGTGGAGGTTGATGCCTCTGAAATTGGGGCAGGTGCCGTTTTGTCCCAAAAAGATCCAGAGACCTCTAAAAGTAACCCTTGTGCCTTTTTCTCTCGAAAATTTTCTCCTACTGAACGTAATTATGACGTAGGTAATCGGGAGTTATTGGCCATGAAGTGGGCTTTTGAAGAGTGGAGACATTGGCTGGAGGGAGCCAAACATCAGGTGGTGGTCCTTACGGACCATAAGAATCTGGTCTATCTGGAATCTGCCAAGCGACTCAATCCTAGACAGGCCAGGTGGGCCTTGTTTTTCACACGTTTTAATTTTGTGGTTTCCTTTCTTCCTGGCACTAAGAATGTTAAGGCGGATGCCCTCTCGAGGAGTTTCCTTGCGGACTCTCCTGAGTTATCTGATCCTTCTGTTATTTTGAAAGAGGGTGTAGTTCTTTCCGCCATCTCGCCCAATTTGAGACTTGCTCTGGAGGGGTGTCAGGAGGATAGGCCCGAGCGCTGCCCTGTTGGAAAATTGTTTGTCCCGGACCAATGGAAAAAGAGTGTGATGTCTGAGATTCATTGTTCCGCATTGGCTGGGCATCCCGGAATTTTTGGTACCAGAGACTTGGTTAGTCGGTCCTTTTGGTGGCCTACCTTGTCTCGTGATGTCAGGGAATTTGTGCAGTCCTGCGGGACTTGCTCTCGCTCCAAGCCTTGCTCTCGCTCTAGTGGTTTGTTGATGCCATTGCCTGTGCCCAAGAGACCATGGACCCATATCTCTATGGATTTCATTTCCGATCTTCCTGTTTCTCAGAGAATGACCACCATCTGGGTAATTTGTGATAGGTTTTCCAAAATGATACATCTTGTGCCATTACCTAAGTTGCCTTCCTCCTCTGAATTGGTGCCGTTGTTCCTTCAGCACGTGGTTCGTTTACACGGCATTCCTGAGAACATTGTGTCTGACAGAGGAGTCCAGTTTGTTTCCAGATTTTGGAGGACTTTTTGTTCTAAACTGGGTGTTCAATTGTCTTTCTCCTCGGCATTTCATCCTCAGACCAATGGTCAAACTGAGAGAACAAACCAGACATTGGAGACTTATCTAAGATGCTTTGTGTCTGCTGATCAGGATGACTGGGTCTCTTTTTTGCCTTTGGCTGAGTTTGCTCTTAATAATAGGGCTAGCTCTGCCACTTTGATGTCTCCGTTTTTCTGTAATTCTGGGTTTCACCCTCGATTTTCTTCAGGACAGACGGAGGCTTCTGTCTGTCCAGGTGTTGACTCTGTTGTGGAGCGTATGCAACAGATTTGGGACCAGGTAGTGGAGAGGTTGTCCCTCTCTCAGGAGAAGGCCCAGCGGTTTGCTAACCGGCATAGGACTGATGGTCCTCGGTTTAAAGTGGGGGACTTGGTCTGGTTGTCCTCAAAGAATATTCCTATGAGAGTAGCATCTCCTAAATTTAAGCCTAGGTTCATTGGACCTTATAAGATCATGGAGATTATTAATCCTGTTTCTTTTCGTTTGCTTCTTCCAGGGACATTTAAGATCCATAACGTGTTCCACAAGTCCTTGTTGAAGAGGTTTGTTGAGCCAGTGGTTCCTGCTGCTGTGCCTCCTGACCCTGTTTTGGTTGAGGGCAATCTGGAGTATGTGGTTGAGAAAATATTGGATTCTCGTTTTTCTAGACGGAAACTCCAGTATTTGGTTAAATGGAGAGGTTATGGTCAGGAAGACAATTCTTGGGTGTTTGCTTCGGACATCCATGCTAGGAGACTTATCCGTGCGTATCATAGAACTCATCCTGACCGACCTGGTTGCTCAAATGAGGGTTCGGTGACCCCTCCTCAAGGGGGGGGTACTGTTGTGAATGGGTTTGAGATGAGTTCTGAGCAGAGGCTCCCTCTGGTGGTTACAAGCGGTGCTAGTGAGGATTGTGAGGACTGGGAGTCAGGTGTTACTGACTGGTCTTATATAAGGGAGTCATTTTCCCATCAGGGTTGCCGGTGAACAATTGTTCTGGTCTGAATCCTTCATTCCAGTTTCCCTTGTAGCCTGCTGTGTCGTGTCTGCATCTCCTGCTTACAGATAAGACTTTTGCTTCTTTTGTGTTTTTGCTGTGTTTTTGCATTTTGTCCTGCACTTCTTTGGGGCCTTCAGGGTCCCCTCCGGGGGCTTCTGCCCTCTCAGTTTAGTTCAGCCACTGAGTTTTGTTCTTTTGCTTTTTCCAGTTTTTTCAGTGGCTGCTGTTTTGATTTTGTTACACCAGAGAACTAATTTAGTTGGTAGAGGTCGTGTGATCTCAGGTGATTTTGAAATTAGTAGAGTTGGTGCTTTTCAGGGTTTTCTGGGATTGCAGTAAGTACCCTTCCTATCCTTTTCTATTTAGATAGTTTGGGCCCCAGCGTTTGCTCACACTATTTTCTTTCTGTGTCAGTATTTCATCTTGTCTAACCGCCATTACATGTTTGGGGGCTTTCTGTTATCTTTGGGGTTCTGCTCCAGGGCAGATAGCTTTCCTATTTCTATCTTTAGGTGTAGTTAGTTTCTCAGGCTGTGACGAGGCGTCTAGGACCAACGTAGGAACGCTCCATGGCTGCCTCTAGTTGTGGTGGTTAGTCAGGGTTCTGCAATCTCATAGATTCCAACTGCTCTGGTGTATTGCCTTTTTTACCTGCACTCCTCAGCTACCGAAACATAACACTCATCTGTCCATAGAATACTTTTCCAGAACTGAGCTGGCTTCTGGAGGTGTTTTTCAGCAAATTTAACTCTGGCCTGTCTATTTTTGGAATTGATGAATGGTTTGCATCTAGATGTGAACCCTTTGTATTTACTTTCATGGAGTCTTCTCTTTACTGTTGACTTAGAGACAGATACACCTATTTCACTGAGAGTGTTCTGGACTTCAGTTGATGTTGTGAACGGGTTCTTCTTCACCAAAGAAAGTATGCGGCGATCATCCACCACTGTTGTCTTCCGTGGGCTCCCAGGTCTTTTTGGATTGATGAGTTCACCAGTGCTTTCTTTCTTTCTCAGGATGTACCAAATTGTAGATTTTGCCACTTCTAATGTTGTAGCAATTTCTTGGATTTTTTTTTTTCTGTTCTTGCAGCTTAAGGATGGCTTGTTTCACCTACATGAAGAGCTCCTGTGACCGCATGTTTCCTCCACAGCAAAACCTTCCAAATGCAAACACCACACCTCAAATCAACTCCGGCCCTATCATCTGCTTAATTGAGAATGACATAACAAAGGGATTGCCCACACCTGTCCATGAAACAGCCTTGGAGTCATTTGTCCAATTACTTTTGGTCCCTTTAAAAACAGGGTGGCACATGTTAAGGAGCTGAAACTCCTAAACCCTTCATCCAATTTTAATGTGGATACCCTCAAATGAAAGCTGAAAGTCTGGACTTCAACTGCATCTGAATTGTTTTGTTTCAAATTCATTGTGGTAATGTCTAGAACCAAAATTAGATAAATGTTGTCTCTGTCCAAATATATATGGACCTAACTGTAGGTCTCCGATTAATTCTCTGGTTCCGGCAGTGGAGGAGAGGCTGACTGCGATGAGGCAAGATCTGGAGGTTCAGAAGGAATCCCTGACCACAGCTCAAGAACGTTATAAGAGATTGGCTGATAGATTTCGTAAACCTGCACCCAAGTTAAAGGGGGGGAGATTCCGTGTGGTTAGCAACTAAGAATCTGAAATTAAATGTTCCTTCACAAAAACTTGGACAGAAGTTCATTGGCCCTTTCAAGATCAACGGTATTGTGAGCTCCGTGGCCTGCCGTCTGAAGCTGCCTAGGACTATGAAGGTACACCCAGTTTTCCATGTATCTTTACTAAAGCCTGTATCTCTTAATACCTTCCAGGGACGTTTTGTGCCACCTCCGCAGCCTGTGGTGATTGATGGGCAAGAACAATTTGTGGTGGAGGAAATTATTGATTCCAGGATTCGGAGGAATCGACTCCAATATCTAATAAGATGGCAGGAATATCTCCCTGAGGAAGACTCTTGGGAACCGGTGGAAGACATCAATGCCCAACGGAAGATTTCTCGTTTTCATCAGAGATTCCCTGAGAAACCAGGTCCAGGATCGTCCTGAGGCCGCTTCTAAGGAGGAGGGAGTAATGTCAGGACTGAACATTTTTGATCACCTTTTGTGCATTACTGCCCTTTTCCAAGATGGCATCTTTGGTCTCATGTGCACTGTGTCTTCCTGCTATATAACTCCACCCCAGCCTTTAGTCTGTGCTAGAGTATTCTGCCTTGCATCCAGCTTCTGACCTCTGGTGGCTCACTGGCTTTGTACCTGCTCCTATGAACCTGTTTGTGATCCTGCTACTCTGCTCTGAGTTCCTGCTGCATACACTGGTTTCCAGTAATCCTCCTTCATTTGGCTGCTTGTGTTACTCCCTTCTGCATTTGCTGGACATGTAAGCTGTTGCAGCTCTGCGCTGCTTAAACCTGAGACTATCATCCAGGCCTCCCTGGTTGAGCTAAAGATATATTTGAACTGCCTTATAAGCATATCTACCTGTGCTTGAACTAAACTAAGACTTATTCGTGTCAAGTATCCTCAAGTGTAATTGTGCTTTATAGACTCTCTGCTTGATTGCATTTCTCTCTGAAGTTTCCTATAGACTGTTAAGCTGCATTTAATATCTACACCAAGTGTTGTGAACTTGAGCTTTGCTTTGCACCTGTTTGAATCACCGTGTGATAATATAGACTTTACTACTTAAAACTGAGTCTTGTAGTTGTCTTGTTCCACGCAAGAAGTCTCCTGAGTTATCCCCTATAATTATTACACATCCTGCAAAAAACAAGACCTCACATGACTCTGTGGGCCAAAATCTGGAAAAATTATAGCTCTCAAAATGTGGTGATGCAAAAACTATAAGGCCTCTTTCACAAGTCCTGATATTTCCCGTACCGGAGATGTCAGTATCCGTGTGTGCAATACTTGCAGCACACGTGTGACATGTGTGTGCCGCATCAGTACAACAAGGATGAATGCCAGGGAAGAAGCGTTACATTAAGCGCTGTTCCACGGCGCTGGGTGCTGAACACGGTTCTCATCATTCTCCCCTGTTTCTCCCCTGTTCTGCCGGCGATCATTGCGAGCATTTAACTAATAAAACAGCAGGCGGCGGCTGATGGGCCTATTACTCCCATCAGCCACCACCTGCTGTCTCTTTTATTACTTAAATGTACTGTAATTCTCATCTTTCTCCCCTGCTCTTGCTCCCTTCTGAGCTCTCTAATGCGGCCAAACAGTGGTTTACCCCCACATATTGGGTATCAGCGTACTCAGGACAAATTGCACAATAACTCGTGGGGTCCAATTTCTCCTGTTACCCTTTGGAAAATAAAAAATTGGGGGCGAAAAAAACATTTTTGTGAAAAAAATATGATTTTTTATTTTTACGGCTCTACATTATAAACTTCTGTGAAGCACTTGGGGGTTCAAGTGCTCACCACACATTAAGATAAGTTCCTTAGGGGGTTTAGTTTCCAAAATGGTGTCACTTGTGGGGGTTTCCACTGTTTAGGCACATCAGTTGCTCTCCAAACGTGACACGGCGTCCGATCTCAATTCCAGCCAATTTTGCTTTGAAAAGTCAAACGACGCTCCTTCCCTTCCGAGATCTGTGTGCCCAGACAGTGGTTTACCTGCATATATGGGGTATCAGTGTACTCAGGAGAAATTGCACAACAACTTTTGGAGTCAAATTTCTCCTGTTACCCTTGGTAAAATAAAAAAAAATTGGATCTGAAGTAAATTGTTTGTGAAAAGTTAAATGTTCAAAATTCCTGTGAAGCACCTGAAGGGTTACTTCTTGAATGTGGTTTTGAGCACCTTCAGGGGTGCAGTTTTTAGAACAGTATCACTTTGTGGATTTTTCTATTATATAGACCTTTCAAAGTTACTTCAAATGTGATGTGTTCCCAAAAAAAAAATTATATTGTAAAAATGAGAAATCTCTGTTTAAATTTTAACACATAACTTCCTAACCCAAAAAAATTTGGTTCCAAAATTGTGCTGATGTAAAGTAGACATGTGGGAAATGTTGCTAATTAAGTATTTTGTATGACTCTGTGATTTTGATCTCTGTGATTTAAGAGCATGAAAATTCAAAGTTGGAAAATTGCGAAATTTTCAAAATTTTTGAAAAATTTCCATTTTTTTCACAAATAAACACAAGTCATATCAAAGAAATTTTACAACTATCATGAAGTACAATATGTCACAAGAAAACAATGTCAGAATCACCAGGATCCATGTAAGCGTTCCAGAGTTATTACCTCATAAAGGGACAATGTTCAGAATTGTAAAAATTTCCCTGGTCAATAACATCAAACCCCACTTGGGATTAAAGGGGTTAAAAAAAATATAAACTTATAAAGTTATGATAAAAAAGAGAAGAATGTAGCCTTTAGCGATAATAAATACCTCCTGCCACTCCTGAACTATTCTACCCCATTATAAAATGTAATAATGTTATATGATCCTTTTTCTCTGATTGCACACTAAGGCCTCTTTCACACATCCGTTTTTTGCCATCAGTCACAATCCGTCGTTTTTTGAAAAAAAAACGATCCAGTGCTGGATCCGTTTTTTTCTCATAGACTTGTATTAGCGACTGATTGCGACGGATGGCCGCACGTTTCATCAGTCGTTCGACGGATCCATCAGAAATTCGTTTTCTGTCGGATGGAGACAATGGACATAAGAACGTTTTTGTGAATGTCAAAAAGTCGGACAGTGACGGATCCAGCACCATCCGTCGTTGGCTTACAATGGAAGCCTATGGGCGCAGGATCCGTCAATAGACGGATTCCGTTTTTGTGAGGATATGTGCAGTTTTCCATTCAGGCAAATAAAAAATCTCTCTCTCTCTTCTTTCCTACTACAACTGCTCCAACGGATCCATTAAAAAAACTGAACCGTCGCATCAGTTTTTTACAATCTGCACAGGATCCGTTTTTTTTATGATTTGACGGATAGCGACTGATTGTAAAAACTGATGTGTGAAAGAGGCCTAAGGCTATTTTCTATCAGTCATAACTTTGTTAATATATGTTGACTACTGACTATAGAAGTCTCTTGGAGAAGGAATTAAATGGACTCAAATAAGCCCAAATAAGCATGTGATCTATGGTGGATCTAATGACTTTCTTAGTCAATGGCACAGGCCATTCTGTTTAGAAGAAGATAAGAATTTCCCTGGCTTTCTTCCTTAAAATGATATGAACTTTGCTGCACTGGGTAAGATTTTGCGTCTGCACAATATCTACTGAGTAGTATTGCTAGCTCAAAAGTGATCAAACAAGCTGGGATCAAAACCAAAGATAACACAATTGTCGTGCAACAAATGGCTGGTCATAGCAGGGTCAACATCTAGGAGACGAAATATGAAGAACGTGGGATTTTTTTGTAATGATGCAACAGACCTTCATCAGGTAGAAACAGGTAGGTATAAGATGATAGTGCTGATGGTATAAGTATACTCCTTCTTGAGAAGTAAGAATATATGGATGAGCTTGGATTCCTGGTTGAATAAAAATTCTACAGCATTACAAATTCATCATATTTTGTGTTAAGGGGTAGATCTCCTTGAACATCCAGCCATTTCCAGGAGCAACATGCATCCCGTTTTCCCGAATCTAGAAGAGGCAGGCAGAGCAATAAGGCTAAGTGAGAAGAATGGAGCAGCTGCAACTGACAGAAAAGAACATTAGAGATTTGGAGATTGGTGGGGTAAGGATATTAAAGATCAACTTTTCTATATCATTATATTTTGGGAATACTCATGGAAACACAGTTCCTGGTAATATGTATCATGTACTGACTGAATATAAAATTTAGTTTTTACATTTAGAGAAAAAACATGAGTCCTGGCAGTATGACGGTCAAGCAGGTATACAACACACATCACCAGGACAAATTTTCTTTCTCTGAATGGAAAATTGTGTTACTTTTCATTATACAAGAAACTTTTCACTAAATAAAATATGAAACTTTATTTGTTGCAACCATGAAACCGATTATTATCATCACTAGAGTTGAGCGATACTTTCCGATATCCCTTAGTATCGGAATCGGAATGGTATCGCCGATACCATTAAAATATCGGCGATACCCGATACCGATACCGGAAGTCCCATGTAAGTCTATGGGAACAAAATATCGGAACTAAAAAAAAACCCATTCTTTCCTTGTAAACACTAAATATACACACATAGAATACATATATATATATATATATACATGTCATTGTGACATATATATACATATATGTATAGTTTATACACTTCTACATAGTAAAATATCCTCTGATTCAATTGCCGGGTAAAGCCGGCTTCAGTGAAAAGACAGAAGCACCCGACATGAAATGACACTTGGTGTACATAGGGTTAACCATGTCTTTTCATGTCGTTTGCTATCTGATTTGCACAAACAATTAAATCAGTCTATGTTTGCAAAATTTCACACCTGTAGGGGTTAATTAAAGGTGTAAATTCGTTGTAAAAAAAACGGACTTTTTTGCTACGAATTTACACCTTTAATTAACCCCTACAGGTGTGAAATTTTGCACACATAGACTGATTTAATTGTTTGTGCAAATCAGATAGCAAAGGACATGGTTAACCCTATGTACACCAAGTGTCATTTCATGTCGGGTTCTGCATTTTCACAAAAGCCGGCAATTGAATTAGCGGCTATTATACTATGTAGAAGTGTATGAACTATAAATATATATATATATATATGTGTCACAAACTCAATGACATGTATATATATATGAGGTGTAAAATTGCTGAAAAAAAAATGCGTGGGCTCCCGCCCTATTTTCGCAACCAAACAGACAAAGCCAGTGAGTGGGGGCAGATAATAATAGCCCAGAGAGGGACCATTATTTTTGCCCCCCCCCGGCTACTAACATCTGCCCCCAGACACCCCAGAAAGGGCAAATCTCTAATTAGATTTGCCCTTTCTGGCACTTTGCCCGTCTATTCCCATTGCCCTGTAGCGGTGGCGAATGGGTTAATAAGGGGTTAAAATGACCTTGCAATTGAAAGGTCACTTTAAGCCAGGTTAATAATTGAGAGCTGTCAATTAGACAACTATCAATTATTAATCCTATTGTATGAAAGAAAAATCAAACACACACACTTTAATAAAAAAGAAGTTTAATGAAATAATCACACAGTTTTTGACCATATTTTATTTACCTGCTAAAACCATTTCCTGTAATAAAAATAAAATAATAAAGCAAAATTATTCTTACCAATCCGATGCACAGTCAGGTCCCACGGTGTAATCCTTCAGAAAGGGTTAATGTTTACTGCAGGGACCGCAGCTAATGCTGCAGCCTCACAGTAAACCCCCAAATGAATGAGTTCCTCTCCTGGCTGACAGGAGAGGAAGTGGAAAGCTTAATTGATTGCTTTCCACTTTCACTTCAGGTCAGCCAGGGACACCATCAGTGACGTCAGAGGGAACTGATTAACAAAAATAGGGGTTCCCTTCGAAAAAAAAATGGCGTGGGGTCCCCCCTATTTTTGTTAACCAGTCAGATGAAGCAGACCGCTGAGGCCTGGATTTTCAGGCTGTTAAGGAGCCAAGATCCATGGACCTTGCCAGCCTGATAATACCAGGCCACAGCAGTCTGCATATCTTGGCTGATTAACAAAAATAGGGGATCCCCTCGAAAAAAATTAGCGTGGGGTCCCCCCTATTTTTGTTAACCAGCCAGATGAAGCAGACCGCTGAGGCCTGGTTTTTCAGGCTGGTAAGGATCCAATATCCATGGACCTTGCAAGCCTGATAATACCAGGCCACAGCAGTCTGCTTAGCTTGGCTGGTTAACAAAAATAGGGAATCCCCTCGAAAAAAAACGGCGTGGGGATCCCCCCTATTTTTGTTAACCAGCCAAGTAAAATGCAGACTGCTGCGGCCTGGTATTAAAAGACTGTCAAGGCCCATGGATTTTGGCCCTCAACAGCCTGATAATACCAGGCTACAGCAGTCCCACATTTGGCGCATCAAAAGATGTGCCAATTGTGGCACTTTACCCGGCTCTTCCCCACTTGCCCTGTAGCGGTGGCAAGCGGGGTAATAAGGGGTTATTGTCACCGTTGATTGCACGGTGACAATAAGCCCGGTTAATAATGGAGAGGCGTCAATAAGACACCGATCCATTATTAATCCCAAAGTTATTAAATGTTTAAAAAAAAGACACAGCAAGAAAAAAGTATTTTAATGAAATAAAAGAGACAACACAGTTTTCATTTCTTTTATTACTCTCTCATTCCTGCGACGCCACCGATCTCCTGTAAAAAAATAAAAAAAACAAACCAACAGTATACCACCTGTCCGACGCAGTCCATAGTAACGATTGTCCCACGACGATCCAGCTCTGCTACATCGGAATGACAGGCAGAGCCTGACATCCCGACGCAGCACAGCTGATTACCTGCTTCCCCGGCGGTGACGTCATCGGACTGACTGCTTTACGGCCGGGATTACCCAGCAGTCACTGCAGTTATCGCGAGAAACTGCATGTGACCGCCGGGGAGAAGAGGATGGCGGCCATGAAGCAGTCCAGGACGTGACCGCCGGAGATCTTCTGCCAGGTAAGTGCCACTGACTCCTGACAGACCCGACCGACGGACACTGACAGTGACAGTGACATTCCGATTCCGGTATCCGATATGACGAAAATATCGGAAATCGGAATTCCGATACAGCCAATATCGGCCGATACCCGATATTTGCAGTATCGTATCGCTCAACACTAATCATCACACATTGTAATGTATGACATTTTGTATCATACAGTAAGTACAAAGTACAAGAGGGACAAAGGACATTTAGAGTTTACAAACATTTAAAGCTATAGGTTTTATGTATGTATTGTGGTAAAGAATACAATAGTAGGAACGAAAAATAAAAGCAGTAGTAAAATACACAAGGACTTTACACATACTTTGTACTTCAGAAGCCTATTGAGTCTTTTTTCCTGAATGTAAACTTTTTAAAGAAATAGATATTCCAATAGAAATATAAACCCAAATGAAACACAAAGGAAAAAGAAAAACACTATAAGAGTATAATAGTCCATATTGCCTTAATACCTTAATGTGAATGAAAAGAGAATATTGTACTTTTTTGGAGTAATCTTTAAAGCCTCACATTGTTGACTGGAATGCTTAAAGCTACAGTAGAAAATAGTTTAATTTTTGATACTTTTATATACTGTATCTACACTGGGGAAAAAAATTATTTAGTCAGCCACCAATTGCAAAATAAATCTTGTCAAATCAGACATGGTGATTTTCTGGATTTGTGTGCTCATTTTTACTCTCATAGTTGTGGTCTACCTATGATGTCAGTTGCAGGCTTCTCTCATCTTTTTATAGGGGAGAACTTGTACAATTGGTGGCTGACTAAATACTTTTTTTCTCCACTGTATATACTATTTATTGGATTTTGCTTATAGTACAGGGGGTGAATGAACCCGAATGGTAAAGTTCAGAGACCGTACCAGACACCTAGTGTACGTTCATGAACCCCGAACAAGGACTTCTCCGGGAAGTCCATGTTACTGTTCATGATCAGCTACCAAACAAAGCTTGTTAAAAGGCTGCAGGGCAGTCAATCAACAAGCTTTTCCAGTGTGGGCACTTCCAGCTCCATCATAGCCATGCCAAGTATTGGCATGGCTGTGGTTGGCTGGTGGAATATGGAAAAAGAAAAGTAGTAAGTGCTGACATCATTAAGGTTATTGCGGTACATAGCCAATGAACTGTGGTAACCTTGCTGATGTCACCACTCACATGACAAATATGTAATTCTGCGAGCACTGACATCAGTAAGGTTATAGCAGTTCATCAGCTATAAACTGATGTCAGTTTTGCCATGCTGCTCATCATAGAAAGAAAGACCCAGCTTAATTTTTTTAATTTTTTTTTTAATTATTTGTATCACAGGGCCCGGCTGATGAATACTTGCAGCGTATTCCGGTGGGAGTAGTACACTCACATCAGCTGACGCCTTTGTGACCGGAGGTAAACTTTTCACCTCTGGTCACAG
This sequence comes from Oophaga sylvatica, assembly GCA_033576555.1. Lineage (NCBI taxonomy): Eukaryota > Metazoa > Chordata > Amphibia > Anura > Dendrobatidae > Oophaga > Oophaga sylvatica. The sequence continues at coordinate 24,780 of JARQOD010007534.1, read as the reverse complement.
CTTCTAGTTGTTGCAGCTCTCTGACCGGTGCTATTGATCGTACCGCCAGTGTTTCTCACGCTGTCATGTACCGGGTCAGTGCACAAACACTAGGTGTTGAGTATGAACCCTGAACTTTACTGTTTGGGTTGGCCCATCACTAATGTTGTGGTCATTTTGATATTACTAAGCCTTTTTTTGCATTGTAAAGCTTGAAAATTATAACCACCAAATATGGGATGATTCAAAGAGCTATAATATCATTCGGGAAGAGATAACAAGTGCTATCATATTTTCCAATACCCTTGAAGTAAAAAAAAATAAAAATTAAAGGGAATTACTAGCACTCATGCAACCTCTTTGAATCATAATAATAGTTTATTAACCTCTTATCTTCCTTTGATATGCATTAAAACTGCAGCCTCCAAGTGACCTTATTCCCTCATTACTGTTTTAAAATGGCGATTGGGAATTAAGGCTGAAGCGCCACCAAAAGTCGCAAAATCTCCAGAGTTTCCATTACCAGGGGTAGCGGAGACCCAGAAGAACATGATCAGGGCCGGATCTTCCCGTCCCCGGTCACATGATCGCTGTTATTCAGTGAATAATGGCAATCACGAAACAAAAAACTGTGTCGCTGAAAAAAAAAAATTATTTCTCTTCTGACATGATATACGTACATGTCAGAGGAGAGAAATGATCTCCCCCGATCCCACCTGATATCTCCGACATTCACGGGCCCTCCTGATCTGTGTGTTAGCCCTCCGAATCATCTTCCTGGAAATAAAATGGCAAGTGCAGCTGGAAGCTGGCAACAGTATGGAATTTTTCCTATAGGTTCCTTTTGATCACTATGATAGACCCTATCACAGTGATCAAAAGTAAAAAAAATTGTAAATCATATCCCCCTTTGTCACACCCTTAGTTAAATAAAAATTATAAAAAAGTAGAGTAGGGTTAGGATTGTGTCAGGGTTGGAGTTAGAATTAGGTTCTTTTCAAAAGTAAAAAAAAAGTGATGACTAGAGTTGAGCGATACTTTCCGATATCCTAAAGTATCGGAATCGGAATGGTATCGCCGATATCACTAAAATATCGGCGATACCCGATATCGATACCGGAAGTCCCATGTAAGTCTATGGGAACAAAATATCGAAATTAAAAAAAACCCATTCTTGCCTTGTTGGTTAATTGTACATGAAGGAAAACAACAAAGAGTAATGTAGAATGTATTGGGGAAGGTTGAGGAGACATTAAAGGCATAGATGTTTAACCCAATCAAATGGAATAGCATAAATATTTTTTTTTTTAAAGATGTTCGGATTGACGAAGAAATTGACAATGTTAACGTTTTTTATATTTTGGCAAATATGTATATTACACAACTTCCATGCTCTTCATCTTCACCTTTTTAACTTTTCACACACTTTCTCCTTCATAATCTTCTGCAGCATCATCTTTTTCATCAAATTATTCTTCATCTTCACCTTCTTTATCTTCTTCTTAAACTTCTTGCTATTCATCTTTGTTAACATTACTCATATTCTTCTTATTAAACTATTATTCTTATTCATATTCTGCTTCATCTTCTTCATCATATTCTTATTTGTGACAGAGAATCCTGTACTTGTAATCTGTCAAAGTATGAATTTTTCATCCTTCCGTTCTTGCTGTCACAAAAGATTTAAATTACAACAGTATTTGTCCGTGTTCAGTTTAGCCTGCAGCAGCAGGCATTTTCCAGGGGCACCACGAGGAGGAACGGACTCACCCCCATACACTGCTTAGTCTTCTTCTGCTTAGAATTTAGAGCATATATTTTGCTCTTCATTTTGGTCTTATACTTCATGTTCTTCTGCTTTTAGATCTTCTGCTTATTGTTCTTGTGTCTCTTGTTCCGTATCTTGTATTTGTAGCACAATCTTGTACCAGCTGATGTTACTGGGACACGGTTACTAAGCAGGAGGTACCTGTGCTCCAAAGCACTACCAAGGACCAGCAGACGTTGCTGGAACTCGGATACCAAGATGGAGGCACCTAGGCCAAAGGCACTGCGGAGAACCAGCTGACGGTACTGGAACCCGGAGGGGCAGCAGAAGGAAAAGAGCCAATGGCACAACCGAGGACCAGCTGACGTTACTGGGACACGGTTACTAAGCAGGAGGTACCTGTGCTCCAAAGCACTACCAAGGACCAGCAGACGTTGCTGGAACTCGGATACCAAGATGGAGGCACCTAGGCCAAAGGCACTGCGGAGAACCAGCTGACGGTACTGGAACCCGGAGGGGCAGCAGAAGGAAAAGAGCCAATGGCACAACCGAGGACCAGCTGACGTTACTGGGACACGGTTACTAAGCAGGAGGTACCTGTGCTCCAAAGCACTACCAAGGACCAGCAGACGTTGCTGGAACTCGGATACCAAGATGGAGGCACCTAGGCCAAAGGCACTGCGGAGAACCAGCTGACGGTACTGGAACCCGGAGGGGCAGCAGAAGGAAAAGAGCCAATGGCACAACCGAGGACCAGCTGACGTTACTGGGACACGGTTACTAAGCAGGAGGTACCTGTGCTCCAAAGCACTACCAAGGACCAGCAGACGTTGCTGGAACTCGGATACCAAGATGGAGGCACCTAGGCCAAAGGCACTGCGGAGAACCAGCTGACGGTACTGGAACCGGGAGGGGCAGCAGAAGGAAAAGAGCCAATGGCACAACCGAGGACCAGCTGACGTTACTGGGACACGGTTACTAAGCAGGAGGTACCTGTGCTCCAAAGCACTACCAAGGACCAGCAGACGTTGCTGGAACTCGGATACCAAGATGGAGGCACCTAGGCCAAAGGCACTGCGGAGAACCAGCTGACGGTACTGGAACCCGGAGGGGCAGCAGAAGGAAAAGAGCCAATGGCACAACCGAGGACCAGCTGACGTTACTGGGACACGGTTACTAAGCAGGAGGTACCTGTGCTCCAAAGCACTACCAAGGACCAGCAGACGTTGCTGGAACTCGGATACCAAGATGGAGGCACCTAGGCCAAAGGCACTGCGGAGAACCAGCTGACGGTACTGGAACCCGGAGGGGCAGCAGAAGGAAAAGAGCCAATGGCACAACCGAGGACCAGCTGACGTTACTGAACCCCAGTAACACAGGAGCAAGTGTTGACTGTGCTAACAGCACTTCCGAGCAACAACTGGCGGTGTTGGAGCCCAGGGTCAAGGAGGATGTTTAAATACTAGATCAAGTAATTTCCTTGTTACCTGTCAATTTTAAATGTCTATACTTCAAACAAGAGAAAGATAACCTTTACTACCATAAGATGATGATTTCATTTAAACTAATATCTAGATAAATAAAGAATTGACAAACATAAACACATACATTAACATGTTGAACAGCAATGCAAACCACAAAATAAATTAGTTAAGGAATCTGCTATACGGTTGTACATAAAAGCATACAAGTACATATCTGAATCCATTAATGATGGATAAGTAACAGTATGTACACCATTTTTATTGTATAGACAATGAATGTCTGACTTCAAAACATCATCAGCATTACAAGTTATCTGTGACATTACTAAAATGTTACATTTGCTGAATAATGTCACTAAACAGTTTATACAAAATTATACAATTTCCATCATGTAATACTCATAATATGTGGCAATAATCATGTTTATTAACAAACATAACCTTTAAAAAGTGCATAGTGCATAGTGAAAATTGCTATTTATGCCTGACTGTCGACTTGCAAGCATGACAACGGATAGATAAGGTATATATAGATGAGACTGCATAGCCACAGATGGTGAATGGCGATGTAATACTGTACCTCAATAAAGTGTGCGTCACTACTACATAATTTTTTTTATATAGCTTTATAAACAGGGTACGTGGATGTATGCTTGCGCCTTTGTTTTGACGCACAGACTGCCTTCCTGCTGAGACGCGTTGGGTAGTGAACAGTTGTGTGCAGTGTTCACTGTAGTCTGAGGTTTTCCTTTTTGGAGTGCAGATCACGCTCCAGTTAGTTCTTCAACCACTGCTGGTTGTAGTCTGCTGAGCGTGTGTCACTGGCACATCCTTGAAATTTTTCTCTAATTGTTGCTGCTCCACTGTATTACAAATAAATAAAATCTATTAGTGTGACGCGCTTCCATCCGTATACAATACATTGGTTGCAAACACTATAGAAGTACACAAAGGGGCCTTTCACACCTACTGAACAGTTGTGTGCAGTGTTCACTGCAGTCTCTGCGGAATAACCACACTTAGGCCTTATAACTTTTCAGACTTTCTTTATCAATCTACCAAGATGAAGAAGGCAGGGAGTAAGGCACGTGGTCGTGGAGTTTCTTCAGGGAGAGGACGTGGGGATTCTGTGGCTGCTGCGGCCCCCAGTGACACAGCATCCACCAGTTTTCCCCGGGCCGTGAGCGTTCCTTTATGCGCACTTTTGTAGGAGCTCGGAGTACCCCCCTGCTGCGGGAATAACAAATTGAAGCCGTTGTTGTTTGGATCTCAGCCAATGCATCGACTTCAATTGCTTCCACCTCCTCTCAGGACCACAGCACTGTTGGGCAACCATCTGTCTCTTCACCGCCTGGCAAATTGCCCAGGCAGTCAGAGAGTTCTGTACAGGAGCCAGCTGAGTGTCTGCTTCTGTTCTCAGAATCTATTGGCTTGCAAACAGGGGCCCAGCCAAGCAGCATTCTGTAATGTGAAGAAGAGGGAGTATGCAGTGATGCGCAACAGCTGTGTCTCTCTGAATCTGAAGAGGCGGGTGAGACAGTGCCGATGGTCAGCACACCGCAGAACGCATCTGATGATGATGATGAGACCCAGGTGCCAGTTTCTGTTGAGCATGGTGCTGGCCAGACCACCCAACAGCAGGTGTTGGAAGAGGGTAGTGGAGATGATGAGGTCCAATACCCAACATGGCATGAAGAACAGGAAGGTGGTGGGAGCAGCTCAGAGGAATAATAATAATATTTATTTATATAGCGCCATCATATTCCGCAGCGCTTTACAGTTTAGCAGTTTCAGAACACAAGTCATAAGTAACAACGTTAACAATACAATAATTTAAGCTAAATAAGTCGCCCCTGCTCGTGACAGCTTACAATGTACAATGAGATGGGGGAGATACAAAGTATAGGTATTTATATACAATGGTGCATTTACAATGATGTTCCAGCCATCTTAAGGGACTGAGGGATGGAGATAGTGAATGGGCTAGAGACACACACACACTTACACAGAATACATAGAATGACTTTGATTAGTGAATGTGATAGGCCGCTCTGAACAAATGTGTTTTGAGGGAGCGCCTGAAACCATGCAAATTGTGGATAGTCCTAATTTCTTGGGGTACAGCATTCCAGAGGATTGGCGTAGAGCAGGAGAAGTCTTGGAGTCGGGAGTGGGAGGTACGTATTAGTGCAGAGGTTAGTCGAAAGTCGTTTGCAGAGCGCAGCAGTCGGTTAGGCCGATAGATAGAAATGAGGGAGGAGATGTAGGAGGGGTGCTGCACTGTGGAGAGCTTTGTGGGTGAGAACCAGTACTTTGGTTGAAAGCTGGGAGAGGCCTAGAGAAATGGTTAGTGATAGAAGGAAGATAGAGGAAGACATTGCCCCAACGGTACAAACAGGAGGGAGAGTTAGGCTGCAGACTCGGTTGCCTGTAGCCTCCAGTTTGGCACCTGTTCGGAGCAGTTGTCTTCCAAAAGTCAAAACGTGCGCTCCCAGGACTTGCACTGCGTGGTCCTTTTTTCACACACTTGCACATGATATTTGCTATGTGAAATGCAAGCTGTGTAATCAAAAATTAAAAATAGCTAAAAGTGTCAGTCACCTCAATACCACAAATATGTGGAAACATGTGCGGACAAAGCACGTAGTTGAGTTACAAAGACACACTGGAGATGTAGGCCAACCTACAGCAGCACCTACATCTTCAGGTTGTGTTGAAGCCTCTTCATCGAGCTCACACACAGCTGGTTATGCTTCCTCACAGGATCGCCATGGAAGAACCTCGGCCACTGTTGTCCAGAGACAAACTGTTATTCCACACACAGCAGCAAGTTCCCTGTCATCCTCACACTCCCAGGCCACAAAACAGCCAGCGGTAGCACAGGCATGGGATAAAAGACGGCCATACTCCGCAAACCATGCACGAGCACAGGCTCTGAATGCTGGCATTGCAAAACTCCTGTCCCTTGAAATGCTGTGATTCAGGCTGGTGGAGACAGACAGTTTCCGTAACTGAATATCATTGTCAATCCCACAATACAATGTGCCAAGCCGATTTCATTTCAGCAGGCAAGCCGTCCCTGGTCTGCAAAAGCATGTTGAGGGAAAAATTAAACATGCGCTACTAAAAGCCCTCAGTAGCAAGGTCCACCTGACCACCGATGCGTGGACCAGTACCCATTGTTATGATCTGCTACAACCAGTAAGGAAAGAAGGGAATTCTGTCCCTACAATACAACTAAGCTGAATCCCTACGATGTAACGGGGAACCTGATCCTGCGACCAGACCCCTAAAGTCCTCATCTAGTGTGAACGAAGACCTATAGTTGCGAGGGAGTAATCCCTACAAGATCTAGGGACTGGAGAAAAGGTGGACACCTCCTAACATAAATTGTAGCATGGATAATTAAACAGAAAAATAAATACTTTGTGATCCTAACATCAAGCAAAACTGACAGATTAAGGCACCTAAGCACCCGGCTAGCTTAACAGTAGATAATACAATGAAGTCAAGCAAAGCCAGAAGGGCGGAGCCAGACTAAATAGGGAAAAAAGGTCATGTGACCAGCAAACTGAAACAAAACCTAACAAGAGGGTTCTAACACCCATGGCCAGGGACAATACCTTTCCCTCACTGCCCATTGGGTCAATGTTGTGCAGCCGGGTACTGATCTTGCGAGTGGCGCTGTACGTGTTCTGCCAACTCCAAGGATTGCAGGAATCAAGTCTGTACACATTGATTCCTCCTCCTATTCCAGTTCCTCAGAATCATCGCTGCAGGAGCCGTCACGGTCTACCTCCACATGGACCCGTGAACGTTTACCTGTTGCGACCGATATGAGCACAGCCGTGTCCAAATGTCAACAGGCCATCCTGAAATTAATTTCCATGGGGAATCTTAGCCACACAGCGCAGGAGCTCTGTAATGCCATAAAGCAGGAGAGCGACGTGTGGTTTTTGGAAGAGAATCTACAGGCAGGCTTGGTAGTGTGTGACAATGGCCGAAATCTGGTGTCAGCTCTGGGCCTTGGCAACCTCACTCACATACCATGTCTGTCATATGTGCTCAACTTGGTCGTGCAGAGTTTTTTGAGGGACTATCCGGATCTTGATGCACTGCTGCACAAGGTCCGCCTAGAGTGCGCTCACTTGCGACGTTCCAGCATGGCCAGATCGCTGATTGCAGCTCTGCAACGCAGATTTCACCTTCATGAACATCGCATTATATGTGACGTACCCACCAGGTGGAATTCCTCGTTACATATGTTGGAGCGGTTGTGTGAGCAGCAGCCAACAGTAATGGAGTATCAGCTGCATCAGGCGCAGTCAACTCGCAATTTGCGGCGTTCACACTTCACCACTACTGAGTGGGCCTCTATAATAAGAATAATAATATTATTTATTTATATAGCGCCATAATATTCCGCAGTGCTTTACAGTTTAACAGTTTCAAAACACGAGTCATAAGTAACAACGTTAACAATACAATAATTAAAGCAAAATCAGCCGCCCTGCTGGTGAAAGCTTACAATCTACAATGAGGTGTGGGAGATACAAAGTACAGGTGTTTATATACAATGGTGTTTTTACAATGATGGTCCAGCCATTTTAAGAAGTGAGGGATGCATGGAGATAGTGAATGGGCTACACACACAGAATTACACATAGAATGACTTTGATTAGTGAATGTGATAGGCCACTGTGAACAAATGTGTTTTGAGGGAGCGCCTGAAACCATCCAAATTGCGGATAGTCCTAATTTCTTGGGGTAGAGCATTCCAGAGGATTGGCGCAGCGCGGGTGAAGTATTGGAGTTGGGAGTGGGAGGTACGGATTAGTGCAGAGGTTAGTCGAAGGTCGTTTGCAGAGTGCAGCAGTCGGTTAGGCCGATAAATATAAATAAGGGAGGAGATGTAGGGGGGTGCTGCGCTGTGGAGAGCTATGTTGGTGAGAACCAGTAATTAGAATTGGATCCTATAATGAATGGGCAGCCACTGCCAGTGTAATGAGTGGCGAATAACTCTATGAAGGATATCTGCCACGTTTTGCGTGCGTTTGATGAGTCAACGCGGATGGCGAGTGCAGATGATGCACTAGTCAGCCTGACTGTCCCCCTTATCTGCCTGCTTCAAAAACACTGCAAGCACTAAGGCATGAGGTTTTGGAAGAGGTGGAGGATGAGGAGTCACAAATTCCATCACCTTCTGGACAGTCAGCGCAACGTGGTTCCTCACAAAGGGCTGGAGGACTTTCAAAGTACCATGCTGTATCAACAATTGAACCTCCAGAGTCGCTGTCTATATTTTCATAACCATTACAAAACTTTTAATGTATTTACAAAGCACATAATGTACATTTTTTGTCTATCCTTTGTAATGCTATTGTGTTTCCATAAACTGATGTTACAGAATTATGATACAAAGTTTTTAAATATTTGAGTTTTAAATTTTGTAAATTTATATGTATTTGAAGGACTTTGTGAGAGGATGAGGAGGAGTCAATGGAGGAGGAAGACATCGCTCCAGAGGGAGGTAGACAATGCTCTAGTCAGTATGTAGACCAAGGGTGGGGTGATGCACAGCAGGCGGAGATGACGCCTCTTGCAGGGGACAACGTTTCTTGGCCAGTTGGGAGTCTGCAGCACATGGTTGATTTCATGCTGCAGTGGCTGAGAAACGACCGCCGCATCGAACACATTCACACCACGTCTGATTATTGGGTGTACACCCTCCTAGACCCTCGCTACCGGGACAACTTACAAAGCCTCATCACACCGTTGAACCGGGAGCGTAAAATGCGGAAGTACCAAGACACACTGGTGCAATCCATAATGTTCTCCATTCCAGCCGAGAGCACTGCTGCTGCTACTGATTTACAAAGCAGCTCTGTGCGTCGAGGCAGTGGAGACAGCTCTGCAACAAGAGGGAGCACAAGCAGCGCCTCTGCACAGGGCAAGAACAGTATGTTCCAAATGTGTCGAAGTTTTGTGGCAGCGCCACCAATGTCTACACCATCCGAGACGGCTCCAGTCAGCAGGAGGCAACATTTCCGTAAGATGGTTACAGACTACATGTCTTGCCCTCTCAGTGTACTCTCAGATGGCTCTTCCCCATTCAAGTTTTGTGTCTCTAAGCTGGATACATGGCCAGAGCTTAGCCAGTATGCATTGGAGGTGCTGGCTTGATCTGCTGGCAGTGTATTATCGGAGCGCGTCTTTACTGCTGCAGGTGGGTACTAACAGACCGTTGCATGCGACTATCCTACGATAATGTAGAACGGCTTACTTTTCTGAAAATGAACTAGGCATGGATCTCGCCGAATTTGCCTGTCCGGTTTCAGATTAACTAACTGGTTGACAACGTTTTCCATGTCTCCTGTTATGTTCATCTTTCTACCACCTGAGCTATACTCCCTGGGCTACAACACTGCCAGTTGCTGCTCAGAAGTGTCGTGTCCACAGACCAATACACAAGCTGTAGTGATAGTGGGGTTCAGTAACGCCTGCTGTCCCTGCTGTGTGTCCGGCAAAAATTACTGCTACCTAGCTACACATGTTTAAAAAAACATGACATGTTAAAGTGGCTAGTGCTACACATAGATATCAGGCTACACCCTTATTTCTAAGCTGTAAACAAGTGAAACGTCAAATTTAAAACCATTCAATGATTAGTGTTGGTAACAAATCTGTAACTAAATAATTGTGACATATTATGGCAGATATCCACATGTCTAACACAAATGCTAACACAAAAGCATACTTATGCTATAGGGTACTGATGGTGAACCTTCTCACTCCATAACTTTGACCAATCCAACTCACATCATGCCTCAAATGCTGCAATGTTGGAAGTGCATATGTGGGTTGAACTTTGACAACAGCTGCAGTGCGAAGGTTATCCTTCTGTGTTCTTGGCTTTTAAATAAAAGCATACAAGTAAATATAATATACATTGGTTGATTAAGGGACATGATGTACACCTGTAATTATTGTGCAAACAATGGATGTAGGACTATTCCTCTTCAACATTACTTATATTTGTGTCATTTGAAAAAATACATATTTTAGTTAAAAATTAAAACCCATGTTCAGTAGCTGTGAAAGGCCCGTTTGTGTACTTCTATATTGTTTGCAACCAATGTATTGTATACGGATGGAAGCGCGTCACACTAATAGATTAGATTTATTTTAAATGGAATGTAGCAGAACCAATTGGAGATAAATGAAAAGGATGAGCCACTGAGACACGCTCAGCAGAGTACAAGCAGCAGTGCTTGAACATGTAACTGGAGCGTGATCTGCACTCAAAAAGTAAAAAACACAGACTGAAGTGAACACTGAAACACAACTGTCCACAATCTGTGAAAAGCTCCTTTCTGTACTTCTATAGTGTTTGCAACCAATGTATTGTATACGGATGGAAGCGCGTCACACTAATAGATTAGATTTATTTTAAATGGAATGTAGCAGAACCAATTGGAGATAAATGAAAAGGATGAGCCACTGAGACACGCTCAGCAAGTACAAGCAGCAGTGCTTGAACATGTAACTGGAGCGTGATCTGCACTCAAAAAAGTAAAAAACACAGACTGAAGTGAACACTGAAACACAACTGTCCACAATCTGTGAAAAGCTCCTTTCTGTACTTCTATAGTGTTTGCAACCAATGTATTGTATACGGATGGAAGCGCGTCACACTAATAGATTAGATTTATTTTAAATGGAATGTAGCAGAACCAATTGGAGATAAATGAAAAGGATGAGCCACTGAGACACGCTCAGCAGAGTACAAGCAGCAGTGCTTGAACATGTAACTGGAGCGTGATCTGCACTCAAAAAAGTAAAAAACACAGACTGAAGTGAACACTGAAACACAACTGTCCACAATCTGTGAAAAGCTCCTTTCTGTACTTCTATAGTGTTTGCAACCAATGTATTGTATACGGATGGAAGCGCGTCACACTAATAGATTAGATTTATTTTAAATGGAATGTAGCAGAACCAATTGGAGATAAATGAAAAGGATGAGCCACTGAGACACGCTCAGCAGAGTACAAGCAGCAGTGCTTGAACAAGTAACTGGAGCGTGATCTGCACTCAAAAAAGTAAAAAACACAGACTGAAGTGAACACTGAAACACAACTGTCCACAATCTGTGAAAAGCTCCTTTCTGTACTTCTATAGTGTTTGCAACCAATGTATTGTATACGGATGGAAGCGCGTCACACTAATAGTCTATTAGTGTGACGCGCTTCCATCCGTATACAATACATTGGTTGCAAACACTATAGAAGTACAGAAAGGAGCTTTTCACAGATTGTGGACAGTTGTGTTTCAGTGTTCACTTCAGTCTGTGTTTTTTACTTTTTTTAGTGCAGATCACGCTCCAGTTACATGTTCAAGCACTGCTGCTTGTACTCTGCTGAGCGTGTCTCAGTGGCTCATCCTTTTCATTTATCTCCAATTGGTTCTGCTACATTCCATTTAAAATAAATCTAATCTATTAGTAATAGATTAGATTTATTTTAAATGGAATGTAGCAGAACCAATTGGAGATAAATGAAAAGGATGAGCCACTGAGACACGCTCAGCAGAGTACAAGCAGCAGTGCTTGAACATGTAACTGGAGCGTGATCTGCACTAAAAAAAGTAAAAAACACAGACTGAAGTGAACACTGAAACACAACTGTCCACAATCTGTGAAAAGCTCCTTTCTGTACTTCTATAGTGTTTGCAACCAATGTATTGTATACGGATGGAAGCACGTCACACTAATAGATTTGATTTTTTTTTCTAATATAATGGAGCTGCACCAATTCCACAAAATAAAAAAAAAAAAAAAAAAAAAAAAAGAGGTCAGTGACACGTGCAGATGCCTACAAACAGCGGTGGATGCAGAGCAAACTGCAGCGTCACCTGCACTGTCACACACACACCTTGCACAGAGCTGTTAAAACAACACTGGCAAAATGAAGCTTTACACAGCGGTTGGTAAACTAGCCTGCCTCAAGCACAGTAGTACACAAAATCGCAATATCTAACTGTCCCTCAGAGTGAGCAGAGTAGCGTTCTGTCCCTTACTGAGTTCACAGCACAGTGACGCTAAAATGGCGGCGGCGCCTTTTATAGTGCATTCTGACATCATTTCAGCAGCCAATCACAGCCATGCCATTAGTTAAGATGACCGCAGCATTACAGATGTGCCCACACTTCGTAGGATTCCTCATTGGCTGACTAAAATCACATTGCCTCTCAAAGAATTATGGGAACTTCGATTCCGGTATACGATATGGAAAAGTATCGAATTAAGTATCGGAATTCCGTAACGCGAATATCGGCCGATACCCGATACTTGCGGTATCGGAATGCTCAACACTAGTGATGACTATATGACGGTTAGTTTACAGCACAAGTCCTCGCCACTCGAGTTTGCATCGGGTGCTCAGCTATGCACCGATTATCATGGATCCCTGCATTTTTATTGGGTTTCTAACATTCGAGGTGGAGAGTTGAGTATATCACTCGAGCACCCGCAATATTCAGTGCATACCTGAGCTCCCAATGCAAACTAGAGTAGCGAGCACTTGCGCTCAACCCTAATGAAAATGTATTCAATATGGCAACCTAACTGTATCAAATTTTGTGTCGTACCTGTGGGTTCAAAATGCTCACTATACCCCTGGATAAATTCCTTGAGGGGTGTGGTTTCAAAAATAGTGTCAATTGTGAGTGGTTTCCACTGTTTAGGTACATCAGGGGCTCTCTAAATGTGATCATCAGCAAATTTTACATTTAAAAAGTCAAATCGAGCTCCTTCCCTTCCAAGCTCTGATGTGCACCCAAGCAGTAGATTACCCCCCACAATAGGATATGGGCATACTGAGGAGAAATTTTACAATTTTCAAACTTTTAATTTTTAATGCCCTTAGAGAAAAGTCACACAAAATAGTTAATTAATAACTTTCCCCCTGTGTATTTACATAAGAACAATTGGAAACTTAATTTTTTTTGTTAGGGAAGTCGAAGGGTTAAAATTTTGACCGAATTTCTATTTTTTCCAGCGCAATTTAATATGCAAATTGTCTTCAAAAAAAAAGGACTTGAAACTTATAGGCCCTGGGAATAGCCTACAAGTCACAATACCCTTTTAATGATCTTGTATTATGATTGGATAAAGTTATATTACAAACTCTTAAATGGTTGATTGTACTTGTAACGTACTTCCAACGGTGCGCATAAGTCAAGTCCTCTTTTTCTGAAGAGGCAATTGCATCTAAATTTCCCAGGGAGCATTGCACGGCGAATAACCCCTTACCTTGCACGCCAAGTGGTATTTTTTCCTGCAAAATTTATAAAACCATTTTTTTAGGACCCACATCACTTTGAATGCTTTGGACGGTTATATGACGAAAGTTCCCAAAGGGACACCAAAACGCACCCTTTAGGTGCCAAAACCACGTTCAAGAAATTTTTTAAACCCCTTTTCAGTTGCTTACAGGAAGAAGGAATTGGAAGGAAAAAAAAACATTTAATTTTTTACAAAAAATTTTTAATTTAGACCCCAAACTTTTTATTTTTACAAGGTAAACAGGAGAAAGGACCACAAAATTTGTTGTGCAATTTCTCTTAGTACAGGATATCCCTATGTGGGGGAAAGCCCGTTTGGTGCATGGGCGGGGGCTCAGAAGGGGAAAGCACCATTTGCTTTTTGAACCCAAAATTGGCTGAAATCAATAGTGGGTGCCATGTCGCGTGGGGAAACCCCTAAGTACCTAAACAGTGGACACCCCCCAATCTAGCATGAACCCTAACACGCCCTACCCTGACCCTAATCCAAATTTAATCCAACCAAAACCCAACCCAACTCCAACACCACCCTAACTAAACCCCAAACTAACCCCAAACAACCGTAACCCCAACTCAACTGTAACCCCCCCCAACCATAATTCCCACACCACAACCAAACCCCAAACCATAACTGAAACCCCCCGAACATCAACTTACCTAGCCCCAACCCTAACCCTAGCCCAACCCTAACCCTAGTCTCCCCATCCCTAACTCTAACCTTAAGGGGAAAATGGAAATAAATACATTTGTTTTATTTATTTTTTTACCTAATAAGTGGGTATAAGGGGGGTTTAAATTACTATTTTTTTTATTTTGATCACTGTATACGTATATAACAGTGATCAAAAGAACAAAAGAAAAATCTCCTACGTTTTGTGTGCCGGGTGTTAGGGTCTGCGGAACGCCCAAATAAAAAGTAAGAGGTGCGTTTGCAGCCCGGGCCACCGGCAAGCGGAGCCGCGCTAGTAAAAATGGCGCGAGAAGCAAACTCTGTTACCCGCGAGCCGCCAACATAAACGCCGTAATTGCTGCGGCAATAAGTGCAACTCGTTTCCACAAGCCGCTAAAGGAGAGCGCAGCGCTATTATGTTCGAATCCCCCCACTAACACAACGATCGCAAAGAAAACCGCTAAGCCTTCTGCGTTGAAAGGAAACCCTGTTACGTCACAGGGCGCTGGAAAAAGACGTGCCCTTCCTCTCAGGTCCAGTTAAGTACTAAGGACATAAAGTGTGATATGTTTAATGTCCCGCGGGAGTCACCCCAATCTATAGGTCTGAACCCAGACCCTGAATCGGCAAATCAAAACCCCACCGTTTATGCCTAATCTAGGGCATCTAGGACAACCGACCCTGCCAGCTACCTACCAAATCCCCCGATTAAGTCGGCATTCTAGTGGCTTATTTCAGCTGGGTCCCTAACCCAAAACCCGCATGACCAACTGCGCTAGCATCAATGGTTGAATAGGCATGGCGCCCACCAGCTACCCTTTTTAGCAACACTACAGGACCGCCGAAAAAGGACCAATTAAAACCTGTTCCGAACACCAAAACGCAAGGCCTTCCTGGCGGCCAATAGGGCGCGCATACCTGGCATGTGACCCCTGATCTCCAATGAAGTCTCACCTGGGCGCTCAGAAGGAAAAAACGGACTTTGTCCCAAAGACGTCTGCCCAGCACTGGGCTATAATAGCAGAACCGGAAACAGAGCAATCACGGCACATACTGGGGGTGGCAAAACGCTTGGACCGGACGTCTTCTGCTGAGAGTTCCACTGGCCCGGGCCCGGGGATAATGGGAGACCGCAGGGGGACTTTTAGACTCCCCTTTCAGCGCGGGAACCAACCCAAACAACCCCCCCCTAGGGCCCCCCTTTTCTTGGGCCTCGCTGGTTCCAAGACAGCGGGACTGGGAGCGGAACACCGGCAGGCTCCCAAGACCTTCCTCAGGGCCCCCTAGCCCCAGTCCACCAAATAAAACTTTTTGCCCCGTACCCCTTACACCCATGATGGCGTTTACCTCATGGTCCCCCTAAGAACCCGATGTCCCGGCGATATCGAAAAACCGGGCATGAGAACGGGTTTCAGGAGGATACGTGAAGGTGTCGGAGATACCCAGGCTGGTGGAAGAGCCCCAAAAGTATACCACAGGGTTTAATGCTCGGGACCTTGAAAGGACCCAGGTACGGGGTGCCAATTATGGACCCTCCAGCCTATGTTACGGGCCCGGGGAGCCACACCAATCCCAGGAGAAAATGTTGGACGGGGCGGTGTGGCGGCGGAGGACCCATCCTCCTTCCTTGGATGCCTGAATGGCATCCTGGTACGGTCCCCAAATGTCCCGTGCCCCACACCCGTCTGCCACCCTGGATCGGCGGAAGACCAGGCGGCACCGAAACCCACGGATGCTGCCAATTTAGGAGGAAGGACTGTCCGGTGGAATCAGCCCAGTTGTTTATGAAACCACCCTGGTAGAAGGAGCCCAGCACCCTCTGGCCAACAAAAGCTAATAGGTGACCAAGGTCTGGTTGGCCCTCCTCCAGCCCATTTCGTTCAGGATGGTACGTGAAGAGAGATTTAATCAATACGAGTAGAAACAAACCCTCTCCAAACTGAAAGCAAACTGGGGATCGGTCACTGACAATTTTTTCCGGCGCCGTGTAACGAAGAGTGCCTAACGAACAACGCGGCCAGAGCCCTCAAAGGTACCCGTGTAGCGGCACCAAATGCACCATTTTGGAAAAAGGGTCGGTGATTACCCCAAAATGGGCAACCCCGAGACTTGGGAAAGCCCCCCAAAGCCATCCAACCATTCCCCGGGCCTGTCGCCCACCGGCAAAGGGTAAAGTAACCCCAGCTGGCCGTTGTCGGGAACTTATTCTTGGCGCGGAGACACACGCCGAACATAGTCCCCAACGTCACGGACCAATGCGGCCACCAGTTGTTCCTCGCCACAATTCAGATGTCCCTTTGCCCCAAAGTGTCCACCAACCCTGGACAATTGGCCCAAGAGAGTACTCCGGTCGCAAGTTGGTAGGTAAAAAGTCTTGCCCGGGGGCACAGACTTGCGAAACCGGGGCCAGTTCTTGGCCTCAGGGGGACAATAACCGAGGCCCTCCCCCCCCCAGAGGACCCACAAGCAAGGAGCGTCACACGAAGTTCTTTCTCCCGAGGGGAAAAAATGGATGTAAATTAAACCGGGAAAGAACAAGGACCTCTGGCCTGGCGGGTTAAGCCGCTGGGCTGTCTGCAGATACCCCAAAAATTTTTGTGGTCGGGAAGACTTGGGAAGGAAAGAGGGCCCCCTCCAGCAGATGTCCCATTCAGAGAAGGCCAATTCATGGCTACAACCCCTATCCCCGATGGAATAATTCCTCTCCGCTGATGTAAAGGTCTTGAGAAGAAGAAAGCAAGGTGCTTCCGCCTTGAGCACCTTTTGGAAGAGGACGCTCCACACCAACGATGAGGCACCACCTCAATAAAAATGGCTTATCAACCGGGGGATGAGGAGGGACCTACAAAATGAGACTAATAAAGTGAAAGCCTTGGAACCCTTCCGACCACAATTTGGGATTTGCTCCTTCTTGGAGGGCTACCAAGGGAGAACCAAGTAAAAAGCGGAATAACTGGCGAGTAATTAAGAAACCCCCAAAAGGCTGCCCCGCTTTAAAAGAGTGGGTTCCCTGCCAGTCCATCACAGCCTTAGTTTGGCCGGATCCATAGCCAATCCCTGGGTTGAGTGATATAACCAAGGGGTAAAAATCCACTAAAAACATACTTTCCTAACTTAGAAAAAGGAATTAGCCCGTAGAGGTCGAAGACCTGCAGGACATCTCTCCGGTGGAGTAATATCGGAGAGAAGAGAGAATCACAGATAGACACACCGAGGTGGAACATACCCGGAAGATGTCATTGACAAAGTCTTGGAAAAAGGCTGGGGGATTACGACCCAAAGGGCATCACCAGATATTCGAATGCCCATCCCTGGTATTAAAACCGTCTTCCATTCGTCCCCTCACGGATGCGAATCAGGTTTAAAACACCGCCAGATCTAGTTTAGGAATACCCTTGCTCCCGAAGCCTATCAAAGAGCTCAAAATCGGGGCAAGGGTACTTGTTTTAACTTGATGGCGTAAAGACCCCTGAATCAATACACGACGTAATTCTCCGTTTTTTTTTCTGCACGAAGAAAACCCGCCCCGCCGGTGACCCGCTTCCTAATAAAACCCTCTTGCCAGGTTCCCTGAAATTTTGCGCATGGCCTCTGCTCAGGAAGAGAGAGGGATGACCCTTCCCCGAGGAGGTTCTGCCCAGGCAAGAGGTCGCAGGGGACGTCTAGGGTCGATGAGGCGGAAGATCTCCGCACCTTCTTGGAGAACACGCGCAATACCATCACTTGGAATGGAGTAAGATCTGCGGGTAATCAGTTGGTAACCTGAACGCAATCCTGACCCAAAATTGCCTCTAAAAGCATCACTCCAACCCAGTATCCTACCCGAAGCCACTCATATTGGGGGTGGAAACGGAGCCAAGGTATACCTAGTGGATCTGTCATCCCCGGGAAGGACGAGTAGGGAAATAATTTCCTGAGGGAAGGAATTGTCATGGGTGCTCGCCACGAAGACGCGCGATTGCACATTCTGACTTTCCCGCTGAGCGCGTTTTCTTTGTGTTTGGTAATGAAGATTAATTTTACCAGCTCTTTGCTAAGCTATTCAGCCTGCCCGGCTGCTTTGGATTTGTTTCAAATTATTTCCTTTATATTCCTGCCAGTCTTGGGGGTTTGGATGCCGGTGAAACATTAAAAGTTTAGCAGAGGATCGGTTCTGGAATACTTACTAAACTCCTTATTGTTTTTTACTCTTACAGCTTATTTTTTATCCTGAACCTATGGTGTTTACTGTGTGTAGGTGTTTAAACTTTATTTACTTTTTTTCTTATCTTTTTGTATGTCTTTTGTTCATTAACCTTACCTGGTCATTCCCTTTGTGGATTCAGGGTCCTTCTTAGGACAAGAAAACATTGGCAGGGATTGATAGGAGACAGGGGTTTAACGCTGGTGGCCTGGACCTCTGTACCTTTAACATACCTCCAGGTTGAGGGATTAGTTAGGCCCCAGTTAGGGTCAGCTTAGGACCCCGGCCACCCCAGCCGGGGGACAGGTTAAACGGATTCCGTTTTGACCCCTGGACTTTTGTCGGGAAAATCTATGTTATCATAATACTAGCACTTTATATAGTGTTGCCCTTTTGTATAGATTATTGCATCACAATAATATTGCTATACAGCTGACATTTTCACCGGCCAACAAAGATTCTCCCCCTTCATGGATCCAGACCCAGCTGGCCCGGCAGTTGCAGGGATTTCCATGGAGTTGGCGAATTAATCCAAGGTTTTGTCCCCCCCCGGAGCAAACCAGATCTGAACCTAAGGTTGCTCTCCCGGACAGGTTCATGGTGGGCGGGACAAATTTTTTACTTTCCGGAGGCATGTAAATTGTCTTTCGGCTGCGGCCTCGGCATCTGGGGGGTGAAAGCAGAGGGTGGGAATTTGTTATCTCGCTCTTACAAGGGATCCCAATCTGGGCGTTTTTCTATTCCTCCAGGCTCCCCAGACTCCGTCGGGTCTTTTTTTACTGCCCTGGTCTGGTATATATGACCGGATCGATCTCCCTTCTGAAAAAAAGGTTCGTAAAATAGCAAGGAAGTCCGGGAGGAAATTCTTCTGAGTTCTTAATGGGCAACAGATACTCAGTGGAAATGACCCTGCTTTAAGCCAGTTTTGTCGGGTTTCTGAAAAATTTAAAATGTGTTGGCTCAGTATGATTCCCCCATCATGGAGGGTTTGGGCCCCCTCGCTTTGCATGATAGACTCTTGGGGGAAACGCGGGTAACTCCGCCCCCCGTGATGACTCCCCTTACTAAAGTCCCTTATACGAGGTTCCCGGTCTGTTTGGGAAACCCAGCAGTTGGGGGGACCATTTTGTAGGAGGAAACAGCGGTGCCCGCAAGAAGAAGGTGTTTCTTTTGCGGGGAGGGGACATTTTGTTGGGGGGTGCCATCCCACCTTTTGAACCAAGGGAAATGGGAGTGGTATTTCGCCCCAAAATCCTCTCAGTTTCTCGTGCCTGCGGAGGGGTGATTGGTCTAGAACTGAGGGGGATTTCTGTTTTTCTTGATAGTGGTCGGGGCTAATCTGGGGACCTCGGTTTGCCCAGGTGCATGGTATGCAAACTGATGTATTGGCCAAACCGGTCCCTATATCCTATTGATTCAGACTCTTGGTCAAGGTCTTGGTCAAGCGTTCTAACTAGATCTCGAGAGGGCAATACATAAAGAGAATTGTCTTGTTAGTGTTGGGGGTCTCCGCTCCTATTTGGGGGACTTCTTGGTTGCTAAACATAACCCAGTGATGTTGGCAATCCAATGATAAGCAGGGGTGAATTTTGAAGAATAACTGCAGAGACGGTCAATCGTGGGTTGTGCCTAGGACTTTGCATCCTTTTTCTGGAGGATTTTTTGGGAAAGTTCTCAGGGAGGGGTGTAAAAGTTACCTCCTCATCGCACAATGACTGTCAATAAGTTGCTCCTGATGCCTTATTCGTACTTTCCCGGGGGTCGGGAAACTAATCCGGGTTCCATTCCTCGGAGGGAGTTGTAGTGTCGTTATGCTCTGAGCTTGAGGGGGAGGTATTGGGGCTCAGGGGACGCCCCGTGGGACTTCCGGGAGATGATAGTTCCAGACCTTAAGACGAAGGTTACGGAGAACCCTTAAAACATGGCTGTAGGAGGAGAGTTTCTGGTCTGATCTGGGTGAACGATCTGGTTGGTTGTTTACCAGGAAATAAAACTAAAGTTCCCTCTGGAGGTTGGGTCCCGATTCATCGGGCCATACAGGATCATTCCATAATTAACCTGTGGCATTCGTCTGGACCCTCCCTCCACGTTTTAAAAATTCAAATGGGTTTTTACAAGTCATTATTAAAAAGTTGTGGCACCAGTCAAAGACCTTTCCTCCTCCTTCGTGGTAATCAATGTAACGGGAAGTTCATTGGGGGGTAGGTCCTGAGGAGGGACGTGGGTCCCTGCGTCGAGGAAAGAGATCTTGTTTTTGGACCTTTCACACAACTACCCCGGACAGACCTGGTAGAGGGTCCCGGAGGCCCCTCGTAAGAAGGGGGGGGGAATGCTGGGTGCAATCGCAAGAAGATCGTCCATTGACATTGACTCCCAGCTGGCGGCTGTTTTTTGGTTTGGAATGAGAATTAATTTTAACCTACTTTTGCTAAGACTGGTTAGCCTCGCCCGGCTGCTTTGGTTATGTTCTAATTAGTTTCCTTTATTTCTGCCAGTCGGGTGTTGGATGCGGTGAAAGCATTCATATAGTTTAGCAGCGGATCGGTTCTGGAATACTTAAGCTAAGAGGGCTTTTTTTTTTTTAGTTTTTTTTCTTTTTACAGCTTATTTGTTTTTCTCTGAGACCTTGGTGTTCCTACTGTGTGGGTTTTGATGAAGACTTTATTTACTTTATTTCTTATCTTTCTTGTTTCTTTCTTTATTAACCTTACCTGGTCATTCCCTTTGGTGGTATTCAGGGCCTCTTAGGACTAGAATACAGTTGGCAGGGATTTGATAGGAGACGGGTTTACGCTGGTGGCCTGGACCTCTGTACCTTTTAACAGTACCTCCAGGTTGAGGGATTAGTTAGGACCCCAGTTAGGGTCGCTTGACCCCGGTACCCTCTACCGGAGACAGGTAAACGGATTTCCCGTTTTGACCCACTGGTTTCTGTCAGGTAAATCTATTTATCAATAGCACACATGTTTTTATTGTTGCCCTTTTGAATAGATTTTGTCATCACATATTTACTGCTATACACGTGAAAGGAACAACAATGCAAGTGGAACAGTCTGGGGTAATTTTGAGGGCAATGTCGACCCATTCACTCCCCCCGACATCACTGTTTGTCAGCGCCACCAGAGGTATTGCTGACGGCGAGCAAAGTTGAGGCAGAAGTTCCCCTCTGCCCTAGTCCGCAAACGGCGGTGAAAGTGGAAATGCCTACAAGATTGTCCCTTTTAAATGTCATCTTGGAGGAAAAAAATGCCGCTGTCCAGTGGAACCCCCCCAGGGCCACTAGCGCGTCGCTTCCCCACGCTGTGGACATTTTTGGAAGTGTCTTCTGCTGACAAAGGTTAAGACCACGGAACCGGACGGTCCCGAGACTTAGGTCCTGCAGGGAACCTCTGTGGCCTTTTGGGGTTCGGACGCCAATGGGGATTCGGAGGTTGGCAAAGGTGGGGAGCAACCGAATTCTCGCCTACAAGGGCCCCCCCTCCAACCTCCGCTCGTGAAAACGGAGGTCAATGGGGGGAGAAGGAGAAAGCTTCTCCAGTGTGGCGGGAATTCCCTGGTAGCCAAAGCTTCTTTAACATGGTCAGCCAGACCCGCCATAACTGGAATAAGAACTTTATCTGCCCAGTCTAGCTCTGAGGCCAGATCCGAAAAAAAAAGGACAAAAAACGATAACCAAAGACGAACCCTAGCCAATGCCACATTGAAGTGCCGTATCGTGGGTGCCTGAGGTCCTAAAAGACCCTTTTGGAGCCTCCAAGAACAGGGCATCCGCCCCAAAACACGCGCGCTCCCACGCGGCGTTGCCACCCAACCCCGCCCGAGGTAGAGGAGTACAAAAACCCACTTGGCCCGATCCGGGGAAACGTGCAGCAGAACTCGAGCGTATGGCACGATCACGAATCCCCGACTTGCTTGCTGTCCCCGGCAAACTTGTCAGGAAGCGGAGGTGGAATAATGTAGGGGCAGAGGTGGCAAATCAAACTGGCTGCAGCCACGCTACCCTGAACAGCGACTGCGGTAACATCCAAGTGAGGTTGTGACTAAGGCCGCCAACCTACCCCCAGCTGCTGGATGTACTGCAATAGACGCTGTCAATCCGCCATTTTACTAGCCACCCTGGTGCTAATATTATGTTAAGGGTCTGGGAACGCAACCAAATTATAAAGTAGAGAGGTGCGTTTGCGCCCGGGGTCCACCGTGCAAGCGGACCTGCTGTAGTAAAAATGGGCGAGAAGCAAACTCTGTTTATCCCGCAGAGTCGCCAAAATAAACGCCGTAATGCCCGGATAAGTGCGAACTTGTTATTCCACAAGAGCCGCTAGAAGGAGGCTGCAGCTATAGGCGAGTGTGGCGAACTCACTAGACACAACTGAGTCGCAAAGAAAACACACCTGGGCGCGTCTACGTTGAAAGGAACCCTGTTACTCACAGGCCGCGAGAAAAATACTGTGCCTTCGGCTCTGGTACCGTTAAGTGTAAGCTAAAAAAGCTATCATTCTAATGCCTCGCGGAGTCACCCGCAATCTTGGTCTGAATGCCAGACCCTGAATACGGCAATCATAACCCTCACCGGTTTTATGCCGGTAATCTAGGGCACTAGGACACCGACCCTGACCAGCTCCATACCAAACCCTCACCGATAAGTTCGGATCAGTGGCTTATTTCAGCCGGGTCCCTAACCACACACAGCTACCCACACTGGGCAAGCATACAAGGTTTGATTTACGATCGGCCCAGCCATGCTACCCTTTTATAGCAACAGCTACAGGACCGGGCCCGAAACAAGGACCAATAAACCTGTTCAGAACACCATAATGCAAGCCTTCCGGCGGACCAAAGGGGGGGCGAGTACCTAGCTGTGACCCCTGACTCCAATAGAATCTCACTTGGGCATTCAAAAAGGGAAAAAACGGACTTTGTCCCAAAGACGTCTCCCCAGCACTGGCTTAATACCCCATCCAGGAAACACAGCAAGTACTGCCCCTCTGGGGTGGGCAAGACGCTTGGACCCGTCTCTGCTGGCAGATCCATTTCGGCTGGAGGAAGGGGGGCCGCAGGGGCTGGTTCGAGACCCCTTTGCAAGGGGGAAATCGAACCCCAAACCGGGCAGCAGACTTTGCGGGCACACTGCGCATGCCCCCAAAAATTTTTTTCCCGGAAGAAGTACCGGGGCCGGGGGACAGAGCCTGAATGACTGGGTGACCCCGGAGGTAGGGGGGTCCTGGGAGGACCCTTTCCCTCCTCTGATGTAGAGGACAAAAAGGGGGAAATCAACTTATTTATGGTCGGGGTTGTTCATAATAACGCATCGAACCCGGGGGGTGTAAAAAAAGACCCCAATCTGTTTTTTTTAAGTTCCGCCCTGGGGGGACTATAACTTTATTTTCGCGCAGTTAAAAATGACGCCGAGGAATAAGCACCCTTAATGCCGCCGTTAAAAAGGGTACGGGTTTAAGGGGGTTTAAAAAGGGCAATTATGCAGGTAATAATCAAGAAGTAGTGTTTCTTAAAAAAAACAACAATCTGTGGAGCCAAATTGCGTTTTTTTTTTTAGTGATTAAAAATTTTTTTATCAAAAAAAGCAATTTAATTTTAAAAATCTACTTGTTTTTTTTAGGGGTTTTTTTGCTTCTGTCTCTATTTGAAGTGTACCTTGGTAAAAAGACGACCTCTCTATTTTTGAGGTGAGAAGAAAATTCAAATTGGGGGGTTCAAATACTTTTTTCCCACTGTACATTCAGCGTGCTTGTTTTAATTAAATGTGTGATATGCCATGTGTATTTAATTTGAAAAGATCTATCTGTGTATAGCCATATTGACTTTTTATTTATAACCTATTTTTTGGGGGGGGTGGGGTTACACGTGTCTCTACAATAAAAGGTGTGTGGTGTTTGTGTTTGTGGGTGGGGAAAACCAATTTAAAACATGCAAAGAACAAGAGTTTAAAAGGGGGAAACCCCTAAACAATCCCCAAAATCAAGCAAAAAATGTTTATTTCAAATTTTTGGGGGTTTATGCAGAAAAAAATCATTTTCCACATTGCCATTGAACAGAGTGTGCTGATAGAAGTATCAAAAAGGGGTGAAGTCTATTTTAAACCCTTCACAGTCCTGAATTTCTGGATGGGGAAAAACCGGGGCCCAGATTCAGTGTCCGTGGGACTCGGCGGCAAACCTGTGGCAACCGGTGAAAAGAATGTCTGGTTTTTGCACCGGACAGACGGGCCCGGAAAATACACTGACTCACTTTGACCCCTTTATTTTTAAATTTCTACATGTTTAGTGTCCCGGGGCGTGTGAAAACTGAAAACCACATGTGCTGGGACATGGGGGTTTGAAAGGGGCCTTATAAA
>JARQOD010007533.1:0-38903 GCA_033576555.1 Oophaga sylvatica | reverse complement strand
GCCCTAAAAAATGGGCTGAAAATCTCGGCTTATACATGGGTATATACGGTAAATAGAGTTCTTTCTATTGATTGTTATTCCAGTTTGGGATTTTCTGTCTTCTAAATGCCACACACATCACAGAAGTGCAGAACACACAATGAGCACATACATAGGACAAAAAAGGTAAAAAGACACATGTGCACAATTATTACTGCACAAGCTATATCATAAATAAATCAGTCACACTGCTATGGATATTTATCACAGGCAGATAAACACATACCAGATATACAGGTAGATAAATATATATACAGGCACATACCAGGCATACAGGTAGATACACATACAGTGGCATGTAAAAGCTTGGGATCCCTGGTCAAAATTACTGTTATTGTGAACAGTTAAGCAAGTTGAAGATGAAATGATCTCTTAAAGTCCTAAAGTTAAAGATGACACATTTCATTTGTATTTTAGGCATAAAATATATATTTTCATTTTGTACGTTTTAAAACTTACAAAAAGGAAAATGGGCTGATACAAAAGTTTGGGCACCCTTGCAAATTTGTGTGCTCAGATAACTTTGAACAAGGTTTCAGACCTTAATTAGCCTGTTTGGGTTATGGCTCGTTCACTATTATTGTTAGGAAAGGCCAAGTGATGCAAATTTCCCAGCTTTATAAAATCCCAGCTAAGTGTGCTTTTGAGTCTTCCCTTTACTTTTATTTGCTGTGTGTTACCCTAGCTGTAAAAAACTATTCGGGGGTAAAAAATGTAAAAATACAGGCCACAGATTGAACAATGTGGTATCACTGTCAGACAACTGAGCTATTTGTGGCCTACAAATTGCTGCAATTCAGGCCTACATTCCACTGTATTTGCTGTCTGTTACCCTAGGTCTATACACTATTTTTTGGGGAAAAAAAGAATGGCCACATATTGAGCAGTGTGGTATCTCATTAAAAATACTTCTGTTTAAAGTTGTTATGGCTGCTTCAGGACTGTGTCTTAAATGCAGCAAGTACTACCACCATCATCATCTGCTCCCTAGAGCCAGTCACTACGTAGATAGAAAGTCTGTGGAGCAGAGGGTGAATGCTTGGGCAGTGTTGTACTCTGTCTCTGGATTATGAAGGGGAATACTTCTAGATTAAACCAGGACTGGAAGAGCCAGAGCAAGAGCACGTGGAAGAGCACAGAGCCAGGACTTGCAACTACCGATGCCTTGTGTTCCTGGGCCTAATTCTGACAATCCATCACCTACTAATTCAGAACTTGTTGGATGAGGACGTAAAAAAAGGAGCCCCTGCAGTTTCTATAACAAAAGCTAGAAATTTTAACATTTCAGCTGTATTTAAAGAGGCGCAAATTGTAGAACGTGGTGTTTGTAGATGTGACTTCTACTATATGGGTGTTCCCACTAGACAATCCATCCAACATGTTATTGAATCAAAAAATTTATTTTCTCGCAAATCTGTTCAGCTGTGCACAAACTATGTCTAATTAATAGCTAGACCCCAGTGGGTCTTGTCAAAGTGTCATGTTGACTACAGTCCATAGATGTTATGTAGATCCTAATCTCATCTCTACTTTACCAGCATGATGAATTAATAGGAAAAGCACATGGTATTGATGGAGCATTTGTTTTCTTGACAAAGAAAAAAAATAAGATCAATGAGGTGGTTAGCCGTACCCGCAATGTAGAAATAGTAAAGATGACAATTACTTTCACATTTCAGTTAACACACACTTCACCAACTTAATTTCACTTTTACAACTTTATATTCTGAAGCCTTGAAGAAGATGAATATATTGTGAAGGAAATAGGTATGAACAATTATCACCAAAATTATGTTACTGAAATCAGAACATAGACAACCTATCTGTGGGGAAATGATTTACCACCGAAATTTTAAAGTATGAGACTAGTGTCATCTTGTGGATTGAAATAAGCCACAAAGTCCTTCAAAGTAAAACTGTTCTGGATGTAATCTACAATTTGAAAATTAGAACATGCATTCTATGATGATTGCATTAAAGAACTGATTGGCCAAATATGTACGGACTCAGGATGACCAGGCTGCGGGTACCTGTGCTGTGCCGGGTCCAGAAATTATAAGCTGCGTTCCCTGTTTCCCGGGGGAAGTAATAGGGGAATGGACAGTCCCCATTACCCAGGAAGAGGGGGCGTGTTTCGACAGGGAACCTGGCCAGAAGCTGAGTGAAAAAAACAGGCAAAGTTGGAGTGAGTCCCCAGCTGTCAGCGTGTCAGCTGCAAGGGTAGCAGTGCACTACGCAACCGAAGGGCCGGCGCTGCGAGGAACTGCAGCAGACAGATCTCGTGAACTAGAAGCAGGAGGGCCAGCTTAAGAAAAAGTGGGTACAACAACAAAGATTTTTTGAGTGTACAAGCAGTGCATAGGAGGCTGAGCAGCGTGTTCTTGTCCTTACAGCAATGGCGCCGCAAAGGACACCTGTCTTCCTCTGGAATAAGAGATATAAAGTTCTCCTTGTAGCATAGGTCTAGAAATGTCACCAATCAGTACTGCCTGTCACCCAAAATTTTGAGAATGCAAGGGTGACGGGAAAGGCTTTGTAACATTAAGTCAGCCATGTATGCAAGACTAGTAACAGTCAATACTTCCGAGTCCTCACCAAGAGGACGACTGACCATGCTGTCCTCTTCCTCCTTGTCCTCATGCCTCCACAACTTTCGACTAACCTCAGTACTCTCATTGTAAATACATCATTGAAAAAAAACGTCATTGTAAATTCAACCCTGTAGTTTTTATCACCCCCAACTCATTGTAGATTGTAAGTTGTCAGGAGCAGTATGGTTTTTTGGTTTAATAATTTTTATCGTTGTTACTTAGTGAAGATTGTAAGCTGTCATGAGCAGGGTAGTTTTATTTATGTTTAATTATTGTATTATTGTTATCGTTGTTACGTAGTGTAGATTGTAAGCTGTCCAAGCAGGGTCATTTTTGTTTTGTTTAATTATTGCATATTGTTATCGTTGTTACTTAGGACTGTTGTGTTTGAAACTGTTAAACTGCAAATATGTTGGTGCTATATAAATAAATAGAGATGAGCGACTTTATCTCAGGGAGGGTCGAATCGGGTTTCAGGCCACCTGACTTTCCCAAAAGTAGAGTCGAACGAATTTGCCAACTAACGGAAACAATCGAGTCGGAGTCGAAAACCCGACCCCAATGCAAGTCAATGGGGAATAAAAGACGGCAGGGAGTGGAGGACAGTAAACACACCTACAGTGCCCATTTAAATGCCAACGACATCAATTCTTATTACTTAAGCTTGTCAACCTTAATTTACTTTATAATAATAGTAACGCATTGAAAACTGGGGGTTATTTGGCTAAAGTTGTGGGAGGTAGGGCTGGATCCAGGTTTACGTGGGCCCGGGCCAAAGAGTCTCAGTGGGCCCCTTTAACACATACCACAATTCATGATGCTCCGATATTGCAGAGAAATATAGGTATGCTACAATGCCAAATACTTCACTTCTTACATTACATGAGTAGAGTTGAGCGATACTTTCCGATATCCAAAAGTATTGGATCGGAATGGTATCGCCGATACACACTAAATATCGGCGATACCCGATACCGATACCGGAAATCTAATGTAAGTCTATGGGAACAAAATATCGGAATTAAAAAAAAAACATTCTTGCCTTGTTGGATAATTGTACATGAAGGAAAACAACAAAGAGTAATGTAGAATGTATTGGGGGAGGTTGAGGAGACATTAAAGGCACAGATGTTTAACCCAATCCAATGGAATAGCATTAATATATATTTTTTTTAAATACGTTCGGATTGACGAAGAAATTGACAATGTTGTTAACCTTTTTTCTATTTTGGCAAATATGTATGTTTCAAAACTTCCATGCTCTTCACCTTTTTAACTTTTGCCACAATTTCTCCTTCATAATCTTCAGCAGCATCATCTTTGTCATCAAATTATTCTTCATCTTCACCTTCTTTATCTTCTTAAACTTCTTGCTATTCATCTTTTTGTTAACATTACTCAGATTGTTCTTATTAAACTATTATTCTTCTTCATAATAACCCATAAAGTGTAAAGTATAACCTCTTTCTATGAATTTAATTTCCCTGAATATAATTTCCATTTAATTTCATTTAATTTCTTAAATAATTCAGGGATGAGAAGAGAACAGGGTGGAGGCAGCAGGACTTTTTGCCGTACACACAGCAAGGGAACAGCTGACATTAGTGAATCCCAGTAACACAGGAGCAAGTGTTGACTGTGCTAACAGAACTTCCGAGCAACAACTGGCGGTGTTGGAGCCCAGGGTCAAGGAGGGTGTAGGCAGAGGCCTAATATGAGATGTTTGAAGTTAAATTTGGAGTTAGCAGCAAAAATTTTTGCCAGACACCCAGCAGGGGAACAGCAGGCATTACTGAACCCACAAACACATCAGCGATTGTTTTGATCTGTGCATCCAACACTTCTGATCAGCAACTGGTGTTGTTGAAGCCCAGGGTCAAGAAGGGTTTTAAATTTAAATATTGAGTTATTGCCTTGTTACGTGGCCATTGCAAATGTATGTACTTCAAACTATAAAAAATGAAGTTTTACTAGGACAATAAAATGATGAATTTCAATTCCAAGAATAAAAATAAACACCCTTAAAATATAAACGCATATAAGCACATGGCAACAAGAAATGGAACAACACACCACCCAAAATTATTTTTACAAAATATAGTGATGTAAATTTATGAATAAAAGTCCATTTTTGTATTTAGGAATGATGCGTAAGGAACGCTATGTTAAACCATAACATACTGAAGACAATGGATTTTGTAATAGTCACTCATCATCATCATTACAAGAAATCTGTGACAGTCACACAGATTTCAATTATTTCACTCACGAAAATTGTTATTTCGGACAGCATTTATTACATGTCCAGCATGGACTCATCAAAGTGATGAGATGACGCAATAATGTACGATAAAAAAAAAAAAAAAAATTTATAAAAAAAAACATTGTCACAATTTAAGTGGGTGC
The DNA here is from genome assembly GCA_033576555.1 of Oophaga sylvatica. Classification (NCBI taxonomy): domain Eukaryota; kingdom Metazoa; phylum Chordata; class Amphibia; order Anura; family Dendrobatidae; genus Oophaga; species Oophaga sylvatica. Next base: position 33,867 of record JARQOD010007533.1, on the reverse strand, counting down.
CTGCAAGTGGAGGTGAAACAAAGGCTACGGATAGCAAAGGTATATACTATGTCTGTTGTAGACAGTGGGCAGCCTCTGATGGGTAATGTCGATGTTATACTGTACGTCAATAAAGGCTGCGGCTGCAATCATGCATTTTTGGCTTGTAGAATGTTGAAGAGGGTAAAAGCATGTCTGGTTGCGCAAGGCTTTATCCTGTAACAATACCTTCCTTGTGTGACGGGTAGGGTAGCGTGTGTCTATTATATGATTGTCTGTAAAATGTGACTTTACGCAGCCTTATTCTGCCCTAGGGACGCAAAAAATAAGACAGCAGTAATCATTTACTGTATAAAACTCCACCTATGAGCAACAAAACAAGCACGTTCCCTCTTCCGGTTCCTTCGCTGACATGTGAGGAGGGAGTTTGGAGACGCTCCTGAATTTCTCCCAGGTGTCCAAGCATATCGGGCCGATAGGAGAGCATTAAAACCACCCCCGGTCGTGACTTAAATACGGTGAATCGAACCAGTGAAGAACTGTAGGTCGATGCGAACGAATGTGCGATCACATGACACACGTTTATAACCCTTGCTAGACACGAATAACTTTGTAGAATTTTGGAGACACCTGAACCCAGATGGCAATGAATATTCCTTCTATTCGGCGCCACATGACTCTTGGTCCAGAAGAGATAATATATTGCTATCACAGGAGCTAGTAAGGGGAGTGGAAGAGGCAGATGTGCACAACGTAGCTATATCTGACCACGCGCCCGTATCAGTGACCCTGCCAGATATGGTTCAGATGGGGCCAGACCAAACTTGGCGCTTCCCTACCTATTTGTTAATGGATGAGAAGTTTCGACATCAGGTGAAGCAAAGGTGTTTGGAATATGTAAGTGATAATGGAGATAGTAGGGATAGGCCGGAACTTTTATGGGCAGCAGGTAAGGCATTAATGCGCATGAAACTAATAGGTTATCAGACAACGCTAAAAAAGAAGATAGCGACAAACTACTCGCAGGTTAGCAGGATATTACGCGATAGCTACACGGCAAACAAGACAACTTCATCAACACAGGATAAAAATAGATGTAAGCAGGGTAAGGCTGACTTACACGTATGGGTATATCGACGCGAGAGAAGCAGTAATATGAATTATAGAGCCGATGTATATCGTTATGGTAGCAAATCAGGGAGACTATTAGCACAACTAGCGAAAGGAAATCACATTCGTCATCAACATATTACTGCGTTAACGAATAAACATGGGATCATGAACACAGACCCTCGAAGCATAATCACGATTCTACAAGAATACTACTCAGACTTATATAAGGTGGAACATACGGATAGTGCGGAGGGTCAGACCTTTCTAGATGGAATACGGTTACCATCCTTCACAAACTATCAGCTTCTCCTTTTAAAAAAAACAATTGAGGTGACGGAAGTGACAGCGGCGATAAGTGACTTTAAATCCGGGAAAGCTCCAGGACCTGACGGGTTTACAGCCAAATTATTAAAATTATTGAGTGAGGATATCCCGTCCACATTGGTAGGCACCTTCAATCATATATTGGAGACAGGAGGGTTGCCCATCCATTCAAACATGGCACACATGAAGGTGCTACTAAAACCCAACAAACCTTCACATCTGGCTGGATCCTATCGTCCATTGTCACTCATTGACCAGGATATCAAGCTTTTGTCCAGGATCATGGCAGATCGTTTGAGTAGCATTCTTCCTACGCTGATAGGGCCATCACAAGTGGCCTTTGTTAGACCAAGATCCGCCATGAATAACATTAGGAAAGTAATAGCAGTTGTAGATAAATATCGTTGTCTGACAACATCGAGTCCTGTCATGCTATCCTTAGATGGCGATAAGGCATTTGATAGGGTGAGCTGAAGTTGGTTGCCAATGGTCCTGGACAAAATTGCCATGAGAGGCACGTTTATGACTTTCCTATCAGGTGTCTACGTCAACCCACAGGCACAAATACACAACACAGGTCACCTTTCGGCTACTTTCACAATACAGAGGGGAACTCCTCAGGGATGTCCATTATCACCTTTGCTCTTTGATATAGCCCTTGAGCCATTAGTTACACACGTGGAGGATAACACAGTATATGACGGTATAAAGGTAGGGGGTCGGCAGATCAAACTCACATTGTTTGCAGACGATATACTCATTTATATGGCACATCCCCAAGACCATCTCAAAGGGCTATTAGACTGGATAAATTTTTTTTACCTAATTCTGTGGTTTCGCTTCAAAGACTACAAGAGTGAAATTTTTCAATTGTTAAAGCCTAATCCTCGTGAGCTTTGGTGTGCTTACTGATGGGGGACAGAAGTAATTAAAACCTTTATTTATAACATATCTGTGAATCAAAATAGGACGAGATTCTAGTTCTCAATACAAACTTAACTATGAACCCTAATTGGACAAGGTTGTACGTCAATTGGAGCGGTGGCATGATTTGCCCCTGTCTCTTCTGGGCCGTTGTCACCTTCTTAAGATGATTATTTTTGGAAGGCTATTATACCCGCTTCAGACTATTCCAATCCTGTTACGTAAAGATGATGTTTCACGGATAAAAAAAGCATTGACCAGATTCATCTTGAGGGGAAAACGGCCCAGAATAGCAATACGAAAAATTATGCGTGCAGTAAAAGATGGGGGCCTGGCCGTGCCAAACGTTAGGAGTTATAACTTTTCGTGCTTGATCAGAGTGGGGAGAGATTGGTTTAAGGGGACTTAGTCCTACTCAGATGTATTGCTGGAATCTGGACTGACAGAGGGTTGTATTTTGGCCTCATGTGTTGACACTGTGATTTGTAAACTCCCGGTCATAGTGATCAGCGCTACTATGCGATACAGTAATTGCCTGTAAGGCAACCAGACGAGCGCATGGGTTGTCTTCTCAGTTATCTAAACACATGCCTTTATGGGCTCACCAGAATTCCCAGTGGGAGTGACAGACTGCGTTTTTGAGACGTGGCATACTAAAGGTATACATACAGTATTCCATCTCATGCACCTAAAAGAGTGTAGGTGGCTGACATCCAAGGAGATTATGGAAAAATTCAATTAGCCCCCTTCTCACTTTATTGAAACTCTACAAGTGCATTATTTCTACAGAAATCGCCTGCGTAATATTATAGAAGAGGTGGAAGACAATTGATTTGACAAGATGGGAGATATATTTCTTCAACCAGACTGAAGTATGCTCATGATTTTCCTTGATTACTACGACCTGTGATGAGGTCATAGTCACGTGATCTGGTCAGCTGATGTGTACGTCACTGATGGTGTTTTGTAGGCCTATAAAACAAGGAGCTGTTGTAGTTGTTGTGTGGAAGGAAGGAGTTTGGCTGGAGTAAGCCTGGAACATTGTTTTGTTACTGTGTGGCAGTGTGCACCAGGAAGCGAGTAACAGACCACCCGGAATGTGACCTGGCGGTCTCAGCTGACCTGCAGCCGCTTAGTTAAGCCCGTCACAAGCAAGGGTGAGTCTGTGACTAGTGGTTCTCCAAACTGGAGTGATTTATGTTGTGTTTTCATTTTGGTATATGGACTTTTTGTTGAACTCATGATTAAAATCACTGAACTTTGAAATAAAAGGCTGTGTGTTTGCCTCATTACTGCGGCCCAGCCCCGCCTACCACAGCGGTTCCCTACAATTGGTGGAGAATGCGGGCAACGCAGTGAGGTCAGGCTGTTTTTCATGCATGACAGTAAATGTCCTGGTTTTAGAAAGTGCACCAAAACCGGCTGGATAACTGTCCGAAGATGGAGAACAAAGTAAAAATGCTAGTGGAGGCCATGCGACAGCAACAGCAGGCTACACAGCAGCAACAGCAGGCTATGCAGCAGCAGCAGGCTATACAACAGCAGGCTATGTAGCGGCAGCAGGCTATACAGCAGCAGGCTATGTAGCAGCAGATATTTAATCGACAGCAACAGGAAACCAATAGTTTACTGATGCAGCACATCACAGCGCCGCAGACAGTAAGAGCTGCCCGGGGATGCCATGATGTCCGGAAAGCGGTGCGTACAGCGATCCGAAAGATGGAGCAATCAGATGACGTTGAGGTGTAGCTGGAGTTGTTTGAAGGCGTGGCTAAAAGGGAGAGACTGCCCCGGGACCAGTGGGCCGAGATCGTGGCTCCGTTTTTGACTTCAGGACCCGCTAAAGCCTGTAGCGACCTACCCCCCAGCAACAGGAGGACTATGAGAGCGTGAATGGTGAGATACTTGCACGTCTTGGGGTAAATGTTTTTTTCCTGGCCCAGCGTGTACAACAATGGAAGTTTTCCCCTTCCGAGCCAGCTCGGTCCCAGTATTATGACTTGATACACCTGATAGAAAAGTGCTTTCAGCCTGAGGTGTTGTCACCCCGCGATATGCTGGATCGTATAGTGACTGATAAATTCGGGCGAACTTTGCCCACACCCTTCAAACATGGGTTGGACAGGCAGCCCCTACTGATGGTCTCCAAATGGTAGACCTCATTGAAAGATATGGGTCTACCAAGGAGATACAGGGAGAGACTACCCGGAAGCTACCAATTAAATTCACCAAACCTTCACCCACAGCTCGGCGAGCAGAGACTCTGAGGGCCGCCCAGGAAGGGTCGGGGAACGAAAGGGGCCCCATAATCTGTTGGCGGTGCCAAGAACCTTGACATGTGAGAGCTGATTGCCCCCACCTGACTGAGCCCATGGACAACAACTTTGGCTACTTTCAGTCTCACTATGCATAACACATGTATGCAGTGGTCAGTATTACCTTTGCCTTCGGTGGAGGAGGAAAACACCTCTTCTATAGAAGTGTTAGTTGGGGAGATGGAAGATTTGCCACCGGGAACAGAATTGTAATACTTAAATGTGTCAGGTGACAATTTTGGTACGGCGCAACTCCGTGACCCTACGTTGAGTCTATTTGTTGAGGATTACATTTTTTTTTGTAACTGATCATTCCCCTGTGACTGGCAGTGTTGTAGCCCAGGGAGTAGAGTTCAGGTGGTAGAAAGATGAACATAACAGGAGACATGGAAAACGTTGGCAAACAGTTATTTAATCTGAAAACGGGCAGGCAAATTCAGGTGAGATCCATGCCTTGTTCATTTTCAGAAAAGTAAGCCGGTCTACATTCTCTGAGGATAGTCGCATGCGACGGTCTGTTAGTACACCACCTGCAGCACTAAAGACCGCTCAGATAATACACTGGCAGCAGGGCAAGCCAGCACCTCCAATGCATACTGGCTAAGCTCTGGCCATGTATCCAGCTTAGAGACCCAAAACTTGAAAGGGGAAGAGCCATCTGGGAGTACACTGAGAGGGAAAGACATGTAGTCTGTCACCATCTTACGTAAACGTTGCCTCATGGTGAGTGGAGTCGTCTCGGATGGTGTAGACATTGGTGGCGCTGACACAAAACTTCGCCACATTTGTAACATACTGCTCTTGCCCTGTGCAGAGGCGCTGCTTGTGCTCCCTCTTGTTGCAGAGGTGTCTCCACTGCCTTGACGCACAGAGATTCTTTGTAAAGCAGTAGCAGCAGCAGTGCTCTCGGCTGGAATGGAGAATATTATGGATTGCACCAGTGTGTCTTGGTACTCCCGCATTTTACGCTCCCGGTTCAACGGTGTGATGAGGCTTTGTAAGTTGTCCCGGTAGCGAGGGTCTAGGAGGGTGTACACCCAATAATCTGATGTGGTGAGAATGTGGGCGATGCGGCGGTCGTTTCTCAGGCACTGCAGCATGAAATCAACCATGTGCTGCAGACTCCCAACTGCCCAACAAACGCTGTCCTCTGGAAGAGGCGTCATCTCTGCCTGCTCTGCATCGCCCCACCCTCGCTCTACATACTGACTAGAGCGTTGTGTACCTCCCTCTGTAGGGATTTCTTCCTCCTCCATTGACTCCTCCTCATCCTCCTCACAAAGTGAGCCCTGCCCAGCCCTTTGTGAGGAACCAAGATGCGCTGACTGTCCAGAAGGTGAGTGAATTTGTGACTCCTCATCCTCCACCTCTTCCAAAACCTCATCCTTTAGTGCTTGCAGTGATTTTTGAAGCAGGCAGATAAGGGGGACAGTCATGCTGACTAGTGCATCATCTGCACTCGCCATCCGCGTTGAGTCATCAAACACACGCAAAACGAGACAGATGTCCTTCATAGAGGCCCACTCAGTAGTGGTGAAGTGTGAACGGCACAAATTGCGAGTTGATTGCCTGATGCAGCTGATACTCCATTACTGCTGGCTGTTGCTCACACAACCGCTCCAACATATGTAAGGTGGAATTCCACCTGGTGGGTACGTCACATATGATGCGATGTTCAGGAAGGCGAAATCTGCGTTGCAGAGCAGCAATGCGCGATCTGGCTATGCTGGAACGTCGCAAGTGAGCGCACTCTAGGCGGACCTTCTGCAGCAGTTCAGCAAGATCCGGATAGTCCCTCAAAAAACTCTGCACGACCAAGTTGAGCGCATGTGCCAGACATGGTATGTGAGTGAGGTTGCCAAGGCCCAGAGCTGCCACCAGATTTCGGCCATTGTCACACACTACCAAGCCTGACTGGAGATTCGCTGGCAAAAACCACACGTCGCTCTCCTGCTTGATGGCATTCCAGACCTCCTGCGCTGTGTGGCTTCGATTCCCCATGGAAATTAATTTCAGGACGGCCTGTTGACGTTTGGCCACGGCTGTGCTCATATCGGTCGCAACAGGTAAGGGTTCACGGGTCCATGTGGAGGTAGACCGTGACGGCTCCTGCAGCGATGATTCTGAGAAACTGGAGTAGGAGGAGGAGTCAATGTGTACAGACTGGATTCCTGCAATCCTTGGAGTTGGCAGAACACCTACAGCGCCACTCGCAAGATCTGTACCCGGCTCCACAACATTGACCCAATGGGCAGTGAGGGAAAGGTATCGTCCCTGGCCATGGGTACTGGTCCACGCATCGGTGGTCAGGTGGACCTTGCTACAGAGGCATTTAGTAGCGCATGTTTAATGTTTCCCTCAACATGTTTTTGCAGACCAGGGACGGCTTGCCTGCTGAAATAAAATCGGGCTTGGCACATTGTATTGTGGGACTGCCAATGCCATTAAGTTACGGAAACTGTCAGTCTCCACCAGCCTGAATGACAGCATTTCAAGGGACAGGAGTTTTGCAATGCCAGCATTCAGAGCCTGTGCTCGTGGATGGTTTGCCGAGTATGGCCGTCTTTTATCCCATGCCTGTGGTACCGATGGCTGTTTTGTGGCCTGGGAGTGTGAAGATGACAGGGAACTTGCTGCTGTGGGTGGAATAACACTTTGTCTCTGGACAACAGTGACCGAGGTTCTTCCATGGCGATCCTGTGAGGAAGCAGAACCAGCTGTGTGTGAGCTGGAGGTAGAGGCTCCAACACGAACTGAAGATGTAGGTGCTGCTGTAGGTTGGCCTACATCTCCAGTGTGTCTTTGTAACTCAACTACGTGCTTTGTCCGCACATGTTTCCACATATTTTGGTATTGAGGTTACTGCAATTTTTACCTCTTTTTACTTTTTGCTTACACAGCTTGCATTTAACATAGCAAATATCATCTGCAAGTCTGTCAAAAAAGGACCAAGCAGTGCAAGTCCTGGGAGCGCCCATTTTGACTTTTGGAAGAGAACTGCTCCCAACAGGTGCCAAACTGGAGGCTAGAGGCAACCGAGTCTGCAGCCTACCTCTCCCTCCTGTTTGTACCGTTGGGACAATCTCATCCTCAGTGCTGCTCCACCACCTTCCTGTCCCTCACGCCATGTTGGGTCTTGGACCTCATCATCTCCACTACCCTCTTCCAATACCTGCTGCTGTTGGGTGGTCTGGCCAGCACCATGCTCAATAGAAACTGGCACCTGAGTCTCATCATCATCAGATGCGTTCTGCGGTGTGCTGACCATCGGCACTGGCTCACCCGCCTCTTCTGATTCAGAGAGACACAGCTGTTGCGCATCACTGCATACTCCCTCTTCTTCACATTCCAGAATGCTGCTTGGCTGGGCCCCTGTTTGCAAGCCAACAGATTCTGAGAACAGAACCAGAGACTCAGCTGGCTCCAGTTCAGAACTCTCTGACTGCCTGGGCAATTTGACAGGCAGTGAACAGACAGATGGTTGCTCAACAGTGTTGTGGTCCTGAGAGGAGGTGGAAGCAATTGAAGTCGATGCATTGGCTGCCATCCAACCAACAACGGCTTCAATTTGTTCTTCCCGCAGCAGGGGGGTACGCCGAGCTCCTACAAAACTGCACATAAAGGAACGCTCACGGGGAAAACTGGTGGATGCTGTGTCACTGGGGGCGGCAGCAGCCACAGAATCCCCACGTCCTCTCCCTGCTGAAACTCCACGGCCACGACCACGTGCCTTACTCCCTGCCTTCTTCATCTTGGCAGATTGATAAAGAAAGTCAGAAAAGTTAAAAGGCCTAAGTGTTGTTATTCCGCAGAGACTGCAGTGAACACTGCAGACAACTGTTCACTAGCTGTGAAAGGCTCCTTTGTGGACTTCTATAGTGTTTGCAACCAATGTATTGGATACGGATGGAAGCGCGTCACACTAATAGACACACGTTCAGCAGACTATAACCAGCAGTGGTTTAAGAACTAACTGGAGCGTGATCTGCACTCAGCAAAAAAAATATATATCACAGACTAGAGTGAACACTGCAGTGCACACAACTGGTCACTATCTGTGAAAGGCTCCTTTGTGGACTTCTATAGTGTTTGCAACCAATGTATTGGATACGGATGGAAGCGCGTCACACTAATAGATTGGAGTTATTTTAAATAGAATGGAGCAGCAACAATTCTAGAAAAATGACAAGATAGGAGTGACAAAGTCAAGAAAAATGTTAAAAGGCTAACTGTCTGTTATATCACAGAGATGAGTGAACACTGCATGACACAACTGTTCACTATCTGTGAAAGGCTCCTTTGTGGACTTCTATAGTGTTTGCAACCAATGTATTGGATACGGATGGAAGCGCGTCACACTAAATGAGACACACAGTTCGAGGGATGAAAATATAACCAGCAGTGGTTAAGAAATAACTGGAGTGTGATCTGCACTCAGCAAAAAAAAATATATCACAGACTAGAGTGAACACTGCAGTGCACACAACTGGTCACTATCTGTGAAAGGCTCCTTTGTGGACTTCTATAGTGTTTGCAACCAATGTATTGGATACGGATGGAAGCGCGTCACACTAATAGATTGGAGTTATTTTAAATAGAATGGAGCAGCAACAATTCTAGAAAAATGACAAGGATGAGGCAGTGACACACATTCAGCAGACTATAACCAGCAGTGGTTTAAGAACTAACTGGAGCGTGATCTGCACTCAGCAAAAAAAAATATATCACAGACTAGAGTGAACACTGCAGTGCACACAACTGGTCACTATCTGTGAAAGGCTCCTTTGTGGACTTCTATAGTGTTTGCAACCAATGTATTGGATACGGATGGAAGCGCGTCACACTAATAGATTGGAGTTATTTTAAATACAATGGAGCAGCAACAATTCTAGAAAAATTACAAGGATGAGGCAGTGTCACACGTTCAGCAGACTATAACCAGCAGTGGCTTAAGAAATAACTGGAGCGTGATCTGCACTCAGCAAAAAAAAATATATCACAGACTAGAGTGAACACTGCAGTGCACACAACTGGTCACTATCTGTGAAAGGCTCCTTTGTGGACTTCTATAGTGTTTGCAACCAATGTATTGGATACGGATGGAAGCGCGTCACACTAATAGATTGGAGTTATTTTAAATGAATGGAGCAGCAACAATTCTAGAAAAATGACAAGGATGAGGCAGTGACACACGTTCAGCAGACTATAACCAGCAGTGGTTTAAGAACTAACTGGAGCGTGATCTGCACTCAGCAAAAAAAAAATATATCACAGACTAGAGTGAACACTGCAGTGCACACAACTGGTCACTATCTGTGAAAGGCTCCTTTGTGGACTTCTATAGTGTTTGCAACCAATGTATTGGATACGGATGGAAGCGCGTCACACTAATAGATTGGAGTTATTTTAAATACAATGGAGCAGCAACAATTCTAGAAAAATTACAAGGATGAGGCAGTGACACACGTTCAGCAGACTATAACCAGCAGTGGCTTAAGAAATAACTGGAGCGTGATCTGCACTCAGCAAAAAAAAAATATATCACAGACTAGAGTGAACACTGCAGTGCACACAACTGGTCACTATCTGTGAAAGGCTCCTTTGTGGACTTCTATAGTGTTTGCAACCAATGTATTGGATACGGATGGCAAGCGCGTCACACTAATAGATTGGAGTTATTTTAAATAGAATGGAGCAGCAACAATTCTAAAAAAATGACAAGGATGAGGCAGTGACACACGTTCAGCAGACTATAACCAGCAGTGGTTTAAGAACTAACTGGAGCGTGATCTGCACTCAGCAAAAAAAAAATATATCACAGACTAGAGTGAACCTGCAGTGCACACAACTGGTCACTCTCTGTGAAAGGCTCCTTTGTGGACTTCTATAGTGTTTGCAACCAATGTATTGGATACGGATGGAAGCACGTCACACTATAATTTCAATTGAATGGAGCTGCAAGAATTACACTAAAGAAAAAAAAAAGAGTCTGTGAGTGACACGTGCAGATGCCTACAAACAGCGTTGGATGCAGAGCAAACTGCAGCGCGTCACCTGCACTCACACACAGACCTTGCAGAGCTGTGAAAACAACACTGCAAGGCTAAAGGAAGCTTTACACAACGGTTGTTAAACTAGCCTGCCTAAAGCACAGTACACAAAATCGCAATCTCTAACTGTCCCTCAGAGTCAGCAGAGCAGCGTTCTGTCCCTAACTGAATTCACAGCACAGTGACGCTAAAATGGTGACATAATTTCAGCATCCAATCACAGCCATGCCATTAGTTAACATGACCGCAGTAGTACAGGATGTGCCCACACTTCTTAGGATTCCTCATTGGCTGACTAAAATCACATTGCCTCTCAAAGAATTATGGGAACTTCCGATTCCGGTATACGATATATGGAATATATCGGAACTAAGTATCTAAAGTCCGATACAGCGAATATCGGCCGATACCCGATACTTGCGGTATCGGAATGCTCAACTCTATACATGAGTGATATCTATTGTAAATTCTACAATAGCTCAAAAAACAGACAGTATAGTCCTCCATACAGTATTATGGGCACCAAATAGTGTGCCATACAGAATAATGAGCCACATATATTGCTCCATACATAATTGGTCCCATATAATGTTCCATACAGTATATGATGAGCTCCACATAATGCTCCAGTATATGATGGGCCCCATGGATGATGCTCCAGTGTATGATGGACCTATATAATGCTCCATATATAATGGGCTCCATATGATGCTCCAGTATAAGATGGGTCCCATGGATGATGCTCCAGTGTATGATGGGCCTATATAATGCTCCATATATATTGGGCCCCATATAATGCTCCAGTGTATAATGGGCCCCGTATATGATGCTCCAGTGTGTGATTGGCCCCATTTATAATGCTCCAGTGTATGATGGACCCTATATATAATGCTCCAGTGTATAATGGTCCCTATCTATGATGCTCAAGTGTATGATGGGCCCCATATATAATTCTCCAGTGTATAATGCTCCCCATATATTTCTCCAAACATAAAAAAAAAATGAAATACCTCTCTTCGCTGGGCACTACTGTACTCTGGACTCCTCAGCGTTGCCATCTTCCAGCTCTCTGCACTGTGACTGTTCAGGCAAAGGGCGCACAGACGTGATGTCATCGCGCTCTCTGCCCTGAATGACACTGTCAGGAAACGCAGAAGACGTCACATCGGTGGAGTAGGGAGAGGTAAGTATTGCAAGTGCTGGGGCCCTGAGCAAGCAGGGTGGCACACTCGTGGGCACCAGGAACTGGCACAGGGCCCCTCAGAGTATGCCGGTGTCTCTGATGGCGAGTGGGCCTCCCCATCTGCTCAGGGCCCCTGCACTTGCCCGGGTGCACCAGGCGCTGACGCTGGCCCTGGAGGGGGACAGCCCAGTTAGGGAACTGGAAAAACTGGCATATGTTGAGGTGTAGACTGGACGTTTAGCAGCTGCAAATGGAGAAGTCGGAGGAAGAGGAGAAAGAGAGCCATTTTACTGGCAACCTATGAGTCATCAGGGGAAGGTGGTACAAAATCCTTTGAAACCCAGGCATGGTTTATTTTAATGAAGGTGAGATCACCAACATTTTGGGTCGACAGCCGGGTCCTTCTTTCTGTTAGGATTAATCCCGCAGCACTGAAGACTCTTTCTGATAGCACACTACCAGCAGGGCAAACGAGCTCCTGTAAGGCATATTGTGCCAATTCAGGCCAGGTGTCCAGTTTGCAGGCCCAGTAGTCAAAGGGGAATGAACTGTTAGGGAGAACATCGATAGGGGAGGAGAGATAATTTTGAACCATAGTTAACAACTGCTGTCTCCTGTCTGTTGCAATCGATTCAGTATTACCAGTCGTGTGAGCAGTACTCGAGAAATCAGTCCACAACATGGTCATGAAACCCTTGTCTCCAACGCCACTTTGACTGTGTGCACCACGAACACCTCTTCCATTTGGTCCAGTACAGCTCGTGGTAGAACCTGCACCGCTGCTGTGTGCTGGAATGCCTCTAACAAACGGTTTACCAGAGTTGCTTGTTTGTTCGGGAATATTAGCTATAGGTTCTCCTGTGGCATGATGTTCTGTAATTTGCCTTTATAGCATGGATCGAAGATGCTGGCCAACCAGTAGTCGTCATTATTCATAATTTTGGCAATGTGGGGGATCCTTTTTAGGATCCACAAGACATAATCACGCATGTGGGCCAATGTTCCAGGTGTCAATGATGCACTGCCAGTGGTGAGTGGAGGAGCACTTTCTGCCAAATCCACATCCCTCCAGTTACGCACAAACCCTGCACCTGATCTTGGCAAGCCAACATTTTCTCTTGCCCCCTGAGAAGCATCCTTCTCCCCAAAATAATCATCCCCCTCATCCTCATCCTCCTCCTCTTCCTCTTCTTCCTCCACCTCGTCCAGGACAGTTCTCTGAGCAGACAATGGCTGACTGTCATCAAGGCTTCCCTCCTCCTCCTCCTCCGCTGCAGACACCTGATCCTTAATGTGCGTCAAAGTTTGCATGAGCAGACACATAAGTGGGATGCTCATGCTTATGATGGCGTCGTCTGCACTTACCAGCCGTGTGCACTCCTCGAAACACTGAAGGGCTTTACAGAGGTCTTTCAGCTTTGACCACTGCACAAATGCATTACAGCCTGCCTCTGTTCACACAGCCTCTCAACCATGTGCATGGTGGAGCTTCACCTTGTTGCAACGTCTATGATTAGGCGGTGCTTGGGGAGGTGGAGTGAACGCTGCAGCCTCTGCATACGACTGGAGTCTACGGGCAAGCGACGGATGTGCCAGCACAATCTTCGCACCCTAAGGAGAAGGGCTGGTAACTCTGGATAATTATTTATGAAGCACTGCACCACCAGGTTCAAGGTGTGAGCTAGGGAAGGTATGTGTCTGAGTTTTGCCAGGGCTATGGCCGCCACAAAATTAAGGCCGTTATCACTGACTACCTTGCCTGGCTCAAGATGTAGACTGCCCAGCCATGACTCAGATTCTCGCTGCAAGTAGTCGGCCAGTACAACCGCGGTGTGTCTGTTGTCGCCCAAAGACATCATCTTTAAAACAACCTGTGGATGCTTACCACTAGCTGTTCGACAATGTGACACCTCGTGTGCAACACTGTCATCTGCGGATGGTGTGCTCGTGCGACTGCGCTCTGTTGACGAGCTTTGCTTCTGGAGGAGGAGGGTCGAACGCCTACAGCCAACTGTTGCCTGTACCGTGGGCTAGGCAGCACTGTCCCACCTCTGCTGTCCTCTGTGGACCATGCATCCACCACATTAACCCAGTGCGCACTGATGAACACGTAATAGCCCTGTCCATGACTACTGGCCCATGCATCTGTTGTGAGGTGCACCTTTCCACTCCCTAATTGTTTGAGTGCATGGACAATGCGGTCTTTCACATGCAGGTGGAGGGCAGGGATGGCTTTTCTAGAAAAGAAGTGCTGACTGGGTAGGTCATAGCGTGGGACAGCGTAGGCCATGAGCTCTTGGAAAGCTGCGCTTTCAACCAAATGGAAGGGCATCATCTCTAATGAGATCAGTTTGGCTTGGCAATGTAGGCGTTCAAAGCCAATGTACGCGGATGAGAGGATGAGTGTCTGCTAGGGTGAGCTGGACTTTAGAGCTGCTTATGGGGGAACTAACGGTGGACATGGCGGACTGAGAGGGGGTTGGTGATGTTGATGGTGGTGGTGGTGATGGCCTAGATTCAGTCTTTCGTTGCAAAAACATTGTGATTACCTGACTGCTTTGGCCTTGCGATGACACCACAACATTTCTTGCTGGTGGTGTGCTAACCGGTGGGCTTACAGTGGGGGAAGCGATGGAGCATTGCTGGCTACCTTCAGTCGGAGCATGTGCACGTGTGCTACCTGAGGTTTTGTAGTCCGTCCACGCTTGCAAGTGCATGGTGTTTAAATGTCTAAGCATGCAACTGGTATTCAAATTTCAGAGATTTTTCCTTCGGCTAAAGGTCTTCCACACTTCTTACAGATTACCTTTGCCTCATCAATAGAATTTTGGAAAAAAAGTGCCACACTGCACTCTTCCTATTATGGTATAAATTTTCAGGGCTTGCACGCTGTGCTAATTTGACCGTCTGGCCAAGCTGTCCTGCAATTCTTTTTGTTTTTTTTAACACGTTTTTGAATGGATGCCAATCCGGGTCAACAAAAGGGTCATCCATCACCTCCTCTTCAATTTCATCTGCACCTTCCTCTGTGTCACCGTGTAAGGTGGTATAGTATGCGGGAACGGGCAACTGAGTTTCATCAGAGTCAGAATCTGGCTCAGTAGACTGCGAGGGCAATGCAGTGCTCTGGGTGAATGTACCATCAGAATCATATAGCAGTGGCTGTGCATCAGTGCACTCCATGTCATGTTCATCTTGGACTGGGGAATTCAGGATTTCACTTGATAACCCAGGCATGGTATGTGAAAAGAGCCCCAGGGAGTAATTTAAAGTGTGGTCTGCCGCATCCTTCACTTGTGGTTGGGGTGAAGGACACAAGGAAAGGTGTAGTACTGATCAGTCAGTACTAGTGTTGAGCATTCCGATACCGCAAGTATCGGGTATCGGCCGATATTTGCTGTATCGGAATTCCGATACTTAGTTCCGATATTTTTCCTATATCGTATACCGGAATCGGAAGTTCCCATAATTCTTTGAGAGGCAATGTGATTTTAGTCAGCCAATGAGGAATCTTATGAAGTGTGGGCACATCCTGTAATGCTGCGGTCATCTTAACTAATGGCATGGCTGTGATTGGCTGCTGAAATGATGTCAGAATGCACTATAAAAGGCGCCGCCGCCATTTTAGCGTCACTGTGCTGTGAACTCAGTTAGGGACAGAACGCTGCTCTGCTGACTCTGAGGGACAGTTAGAGATTGCGATTTTGTGTACTTTGCTTTAGGCAGGCTAGTTTACCAACCGCTGTGTAAAGCTTCCTTTTGCCTTGCAGTGTTGTTTTAACAGCTCTGTGCAAGGTGTGTGTGTGAGAGTGCAGTTGACGCTGCAGTTTGCTCTGCATCCAACACTGTCTGTAGGCATCTGCACGTGTCACTCACAGACTCTTTTTTTTTTTCTTTAGTACTTCTAGCTGCTCCATTCAATAGAAATTATAGTGTGACGCGCTTCAATCCGTATACTATACATTGGTTGCAAACACTATAGAAGTACAGAAAGGGGCCTTTCACAGATAGTGAACAGTGTGGTTTCAGTGTTCACTGCAGTCTGTGAGGTTTTGATTTTTTGAGTGCAGATCACGCTCCAGTTAGTTCTTCAACCACTGCTGGTTGTAGTCTGCTTAGCGTGTGTCACTGCCTCATCCTTCACATTTTTCTCTAATTGGTGCTGCTCCATTATATTTGAAAAAAATCTAATCTATTAGTGTGACGCGCTTCCATCTGTATACAATACATTGGTTGCAAACACTATAGAAGTTCAGAAAGGAGCCTTTCACAGATAGTGAACAGTTGTGTTTCAGTGTTCACTGCAGTCTGTGAGGTTTTGATTTTTTGAGTGCAGATCACGCTCCAGTTAGTTCTTCAACCACTGCTGGTTGTAGTCTGCTGAGCGTTGTGTCACTGCCTCATCCTTCACATTTTTCTCTAATTGGTGCTGCTCCATTATATTTGAAAAAAATCTAATCTATTAGTGTGACGCGCTTCCATCCGTATAAAATACATTGGTTGCAAACACTATAGAAGTACACAAAGGGGCCTTTCACAGCTACTGAACAGTTGTCTGCAGTGTTCACTGTAGTCTGTGAGCTTTTCATTTTTTGAGTGCAGATTGCGCTCCAGTTAGTTCTTCAACCACTGCTGGTTGTAGTCTGCTGAGCGTGTGTCACTGCCTCATCCTTCACATTTTTCTCTAATTGGTGCTGCTCCATTATATTTGAAAAAAATCTAATCTATTAGTGTGACGCGCTTCCATCCGTATAAAATACATTGGTTGCAAACACTATAGAAGTACACAAAGGGGCCTTTCACAGCTACTGAACAGTTGTCTGCAGTGTTCACTGTAGTCTGTGAGCTTTTCATTTTTTGAGTGCAGATTGCGCTCCAGTTAGTTCTTCAACCACTGCTGGTTGTAGTCTGCTGAGCGTGTGTCACTGCCTCATCCTTCACATTTTTCTCTAATTGGTGCTGCTCCATTATATTTGAAAAAAATCTAATCTATTAGTGTGACGCGCTTCCATTCGTATACAATACATTGGTTGCAAACACTATAGAAGCTCAGAAAGGAGCCTTTCACAGATAGTGAACATTTGTGTTTCAGTGTTCACTGCAGTCTGTGAGGTTTTGATTTTTTGAGTGCAGATCACGCTCCAGTTAGTTCTTCAACCACTGCTGGTTGTAGTCTGCTGAGCGTGTGTCACTGCCTCATCCTTCACATTTTTCTCTAATTGGTGCTGCTCCATTATATTTGAAAAAAATCTAATCTATTAGTGTGACGCGCTTCCATCTGTATACAATACATTGGTTGCAAACACTATAGAAGTTCAGAAAGGAGCCTTTCACAGATAGTGAACAGTTGTGTTTCGGTGTTCACTGCAGTCTGTGAGGTTTTGATTTTTTGAGTGCAGATCACGCTCCAGTTAGTTCTTCAACCACTGCTGGTTGTAGTCTGCTGAGCGTGTGTCACTGCCTCATCCTTCACATTTTTCTCTAATTGGTGCTGCTCCATTATATTTGAAAAAAATCTAATCTATTAGTGTGACGCGCTTCCATCCGTATAAAATACATTGGTTGCAAACACTATAGAAGTACACAAAGGGGCCTTTCACAGCTACTGAACAGTTGTCTGCAGTGTTCACTGTAGTCTGTGAGCTTTTCATTTTTTGAGTGCAGATTGCGCTCCAGTTAGTTCTTCAACCACTGCTGGTTGTAGTCTGCTGAGCGTGTGTCACTGCCTCATCCTTCACATTTTTCTCTAATTGGTGCTGCTCCATTATATTTGAAAAAAATCTAATCTATTAGTGTGACGCGCTTCCATTCGTATACAATACATTGGTTGCAAACACTATAGAAGTTCAGAAAGGAGCCTTTCACTGATAGTGAACATTTGTGTTTCAGTGTTCACTGCAGTCTGTGAGGTTTTGATTTTTTGAGTGCAGATCACGCTCCAGTTAGTTCTTCAACCACTGCTGGTTGTAGTCTGCTGAGCGTGTGTCACTGCCTCATCCTTCACATTTTTCTAATTGGTGCTGCTCCATTATATTTGAAAAAAATCTAATCTATTAGTGTGACGCGCTTCCATCCGTATAAAATACATTGGTTGCAAACACTATAGAAGTACACAAAGGGGCCTTTCACAGCTACTGAACAGTTGTCTGCAGTGTTCACTGTAGTCTGTGAGCTTTTCATTTTTTGAGTGCAGATTGCGCTCCAGTTAGTTCTTCAACCACTGCTGGTTGTAGTCTGCTGAGCGTGTGTCACTGCCTCATCCTTCACATTTTTCTCTAATTGGTGCTGCTCCATTATATTTGAAAAAAATCTAATCTATTAGTGTGACGCGCTTCCATCCGTATAAAATACATTGGTTGCAAACACTATAGAAGTACACAAAGGGGCCTTTCACAGCTACTGAACAGTTGTCTGCAGTGTTCACTGTAGTCTGTGAGCTTTTCATTTTTTGAGTGCAGATTGCGCTCCAGTTAGTTCTTCAACCACTGCTGGTTGTAGTCTGCTGAGCGTGTGTCACTGCCTCATCCTTCACATTTTTCTCTAATTGGTGCTGCTCCATTATATTTGAAAAAAATCTAATCTATTAGTGTGACGCGCTTCCATTCGTATACAATACATTGGTTGCAAACACTATAGAAGCTCAGAAAGGAGCCTTTCACAGATAGTGAACATTTGTGTTTCAGTGTTCACTGCAGTCTGTGAGGTTTTGATTTTTTGAGTGCAGATCACGCTCCAGTTAGTTCTTCAACCACTGCTGGTTGTAGTCTGCTGAGCGTGTGTCACTGCCTCATCCTTCACATTTTTCTCTAATTGGTGCTGCTCCATTATATTTGAAAAAAATCTAATCTATTAGTGTGACGCGCTTCCATCTGTATACAATACATTGGTTGCAAACACTATAGAAGTTCAGAAAGGAGCCTTTCACAGATAGTGAACAGTTGTGTTTCGGTGTTCACTGCAGTCTGTGAGGTTTTGATTTTTTGAGTGCAGATCACGCTCCAGTTAGTTCTTCAACCACTGCTGGTTGTAGTCTGCTGAGCGTGTGTCACTGCCTCATCCTTCACATTTTTCTCTAATTGGTGCTGCTCCATTATATTTAAAAAAAAATCTAATCTATTAGTGTGACGCGCTTCCATCCGTATACAATACATTGGTTGCAAACACTATAGAAGTACACAAAGGGGCCTTTCACAGCTACTGAACAGTTGTCTGCAGTGTTCACTGTAGTCTGTGAGCTTTTCATTTTTGAGTGCAGATTACGCTCCAGTTAGTTCTTCAACCACTGCTGGTTGTAGTCTGCTGAGCGTGTGTCACTGCCTCATCCTTCACATTTTTCTCTAATTGGTGCTGCTCCATTATATTTGAAAAAAATCTAATCTATTAGTGTGACGCGCTTCCATCCGTATACAATACATTGGCTGCAAACACTATAGAAGTACACAAAGGGGCCTTTCACAGCTACTGAACAGTTGTCTGCAGTGTTCACTGCAGTCTCTGAGGAATAACCACACTTAGGCCTTATAACTTTTCTGACTTTCTTTATCAATCTACCAAGATGAAGAAGGCAGGGAGTAAGGCACGTGGTCGTGGCCGTGGAGTTTCAGCAGGGAGAGGACGTGGGGATTCTGTGGCTGCTGCCGCACCCAGTGACACAGCATCCACCAGTTTTCCCCGTGAGCGTTCCTTTATGCGCACTTTTGTAGGAGCTCAGCGTACCCCCTGCTGCGGGAAGAACAAATTGAAGCCGTTGTTGGTTGGATGGCAGCCAATGCATCGACTTCAATTGCTTCCACCTCCTCTCAGGACCACAGCACTGTTGAACAACCATCTGTCTCTTCACCGCCTGCCAAATTGCCCAGGCATTCAGAGAGTTCTGAACTGGAGCCAGCTGAGTCTCTGCTTCTGTTCTCAGAATCTGTTGGCTTGCAAACAGGGGCCCAGCCAAGCAGCATTCTGGAATGTGAAGAAGAGGCAGTATGCAGTGATGCGCAACAGCTGTGTCTCTCTGAATGTGAAGAGGCGGGTGAGCCAGTGCCGATGATCAGCACACCGCAGAACGCATCTGATGATGATGAGACTCAGGTGCCAGTTTCTGTTGAGCATGGTGCTGGCCAGACCACACAACAGCAGCAGGTGTTGGAAGAGGGTAGTGGAGATGATGAGGTCCAAGACCCAACATGGCGTGAGGAACAGGAAGGTGGTGGTAGCAGCTCTGAGGAAGAGATTGCCCCAACGGTCCAAACAGTAGGGAGAGGTAGGCTGCAGACTCGGTTGCCTGTAGCCTCCAGTTTGGCACCCGTTCGTAGCAGTTCTCTTCCAACAGCCAAAACGGGCACTCCCAGGACTTGCACTGCGTGGTCCTTTTTTGACACACTTGCAGATGATATTTGCTATGTCAAATGCAAGCTGTGTCATCAAAAAGTAAAAAGAGGTAAAAGTGTCAGTAACCTTAATACCACAAATATGTGGAAACATGTGCGGTCAAAGCACGTGGTTGAGTTACAAAGACACACTGGAGATGTAGGCCAACCTACAGCAGCACCTACATCTTCAGCTCGTGTTGGAGCCTCTTCCTCCAGCTCACACACAGCTGGTTCGGCTTCCTCACAGGATCGCCATGGAAGAACCTCTGTCACTGTTGTCCAGAGACCCAGTGTTATTCCACCCACAGCTGCAAGTTCCCTGTCATCCTCACACTCCCAGGCCACAAAACAGCCATCGGTAGCACAGGCATGGGATAAAAGACGGCCATACTCGGCAAACCATCCACGAGCACAGGCTCTGAATGCTGGCATTGCAAAACTCCTGTCCCTTGAAATGCTGTCATTCAGGCTGGTGGAGACTGACAGTTTCCGTAACTTAATGGCATTGGCAGTCCCACAATACAATGTGCCCAGCCGATTTTATTTCAGCAGGCAAGCCGTCCCTGGTCTGCAAAAGCATGTTGAGGGAAAAATTAAACATGCGCTACTAAACGCCGTCAGTAGCAAGGTCCACCTGACCACCGATGCGTGGACCAGTACCCATGGCCAGGGACGATACCTTTCCCTCACTGCCCATTGGGTCAATGTTGTGGAGCCGGGTACAGATCTTGCGAGTGGCGCTGTACGTGTTCTGCCAACTCCAAGGATTGCAGGAATCAAGTCTGTCCACATTGACTCCTCCTCCTACTCCAGTTCCTCAGAATCATCGCTGCAGGAGCCGTCACGGTCTACCTCCACATGGACCCATGAACGCTTACCTGATGTGACCGATATGAGCACAGCCGTGGCCAAACGTCAACAGGCCGTCCTGAAATTAATTTCCATGGGGAATCGAAGCCACACAGCGCAGGAGGTCTGGAATGCCATCAAGCAGGAGAGCGACGTGTGGTTTTTGCCAGCGAATCTCCAGCCAGGCTTGGTAGTGTGTGACAATGGCCGAAATCTGGTGGCAGCTCTGGGCCTTGGCAACCTCACTCACATACCATGTCTGGCACATGTGCTCAACTTGGTCGTGCAGAGTTTTTTGAGGGACTATCCGGATCTTGATGCACTGCTGCACAAGGTCCGCCTAGAGTGCGCTTACTTGCGACGTTCCAGCATGGCCAGATCGCGCATTGCAGCTCTGCAACGCAGATTTCGCCTTCCTGAACATCGCATCATATGTGACGTACCCACCAGGTGGAATTCCACGTTACATATGTTGGAGCGGTTGTGTGAGCAGCAGCCAGCAGTAATGGAGTATCAGCTGCATCAGGCGCAATCAACTCGCAATTTGCGCCGTTCACTCTTCACCACTACTGAGTAGTGTTGAGCGATACGATACTGCAAATATCGGATATCGACCGATATTAGCTGTATCGGCCTTTCGATTCCGAATACCGATATTTTCGTCATATCGAATACCGGAATCGGATTTGTCACTGTCACTGTGAGTGTCCGTCGGTCGGGTCTGTCAGGAGTCAGCGGCACTTACCTGGCAGAAGATCTCCGGCGGTCACGTCCTGGACTGCTTGATGGCCGCCATTATCTTCTCCCTGGCGGTCACATGCAGTTTTTCGCGATAACTGCAGTGACTGCTGGGTAATCCCGGCCGTAAAGCAGTCAGTCCGATGACGTCACCGCCGGGGAAGCAGGTAATCAGCTGTGCTGCGCCGGGATGACAGGCTCTGCCTGTCATTCTGATGTAGCAGAGCTGGATCGTCGTGGGACACTCGTTACTATGGACTGCGTCGGTCAGGTGGTATACTGCTGTTTTTTTTTTTCATTTTTTTACAGGAGATCGATGGCGTCGCAGGATGAGACTGTAATAAAAGTAATGAAAACTGTGTTGTTGTTTTTTTTATTAAATTAAAAAACTTTTATATGAACATTCACCCGTCCGGGTACATCAACAATTTAACTATTTACATACAGGGACCCTGTCCGGGTTATTTATAATTCTTTGGCAGGGGTGTTCCAGGTACCACCTGGTACTCTTCTGATGCTTGCCAAACATCCGAGACACCAAGGACCACCAGGACCTGATGACGTCGTGTGGCCTGTACAGTCAAATCATGACCCGCTATCTGGGTCTGTGTGGCCACCTCTTTCATCTCCCTCCGGGTCTGGACCCCTATGTCCCGGACTGAACGAACCCCAGGGGGCCTAACAGGCGCCGGGTACGGGCCAGCTATAGTTATCATGTCCATAGCTGGGGCTGCTGAGGAGACCACTGAGGGAGGTTGGGGAGATTTACGGCGTGGGGTGGGCACTTGTGCAGAGGCCTGGATGTGGGAGGCTGAAGGCTCCGAGGGTCTCACAGGTTCCTGACACTCTGGGGAGTAGGGGTCGCACCTGGTAACATTTAGGGCGTACCATCCATTGTAACCCCAGTGTCGGGTGTAAGTCACCAAGTCTCCTGGCAACAGGTCCCTCCCCGGGTGTCCTTCTAGGAGGTGAGTCTCCACGTCCCGCCGGGTCACAAAGACTTCTAAATAAAGTCCAGGCTCCTGGATGAAGCCCCAACCACCTTTCAATTTAAAGCTCCGTACTGCACCCTTACGCCGCGGCTCCCTCAGGGTACCTTTATCTTTTCTTATCCGGTCCTTATCTGCCCGGTCCTTCTCGATGTGACGTTGGCTAAGCTTCTGGGATTCGCGCTGCTCCCTTTGTCGCTCTGCTTCCTTCTCCCAACGTCTCCACTCTTCCTCCTGACGCCGGTTGTAATTCTCCTCCAGCATCTCCATGTCTCCACCATCAAACTGCAGCTTACGTTGTCCGGTTTGCGGCAGCTCTCCTGGCGCCCCCCAGTCCTGGCCGCGCTCGCCTGCGGAGGAAGCAGCCGGCTCTGGAACAGATGACAGTCGGGGCTCCGGTACAGACAGGTAGACCTCTGGTGCCTGCGCGGCCTCCTCCATGAGGACGGGTGTCGCTTCTTCTGTCTCAGCGACGGGGGCAGACAGCGGGATCTGGGGTGCTGCCGGTGCAGAGTTTTTTGCAGGAACGGGTGCCTCCACTGCGACAACGTCAACCGGATCACATTGCAAGGGCTGGGATGCCCGCACGGACTCCTCTACTAGAACGGGTGCCTCACCTTCCGGTACAGACACTTCAGGTAAGAGGGATTGGCGCCGCTCCAAGTTTAGTTTTAGGGCACGCCAGCTGGCTTCCATCCTGGCGACCTCCTCCCGGTGCCGGGCCAGGCCTCTTAGGGTATCCTCCGCTTCTTGCAGCGTAGGAGGGTTTCCAGGCCGGGTGCCCAACGGTGGTTCCGTGGCGATCGGGTCGCTTCCGTGGGGGGAGAGCTCTGACTGCTCCATCCCTTCACACTTCTGCTCGAGTCCATTAGCCATCTCTGCCAAGTCACATGTGTCATTAGCATCTGGAGAGGGCCCCTCTTTTGTAGTGAGGCGGGACCTTTGTGTTAGTTTCCGCACACTGAGGAGGATGAGGAGGCGGAACTGAAGAGCTGTGGGGCACGATCTTACATTGCAGTACCATTTAGAGTGGTCGGCCATCGTTTTCACGCCACTGAGTGAGTGTACACCCACGAAGAGCACGCCCTTCTTCTTCACCAGTGCCTCGTCGTGACGCAGATATGGCGGAAAAATGGCAAATACATTCTCTGATGATTTTAGCAATTCTCAAGCACAAAACCAGTTCAATTCAGGCACACAGGACTCGCTTATAGCGAGCTACAGAATCCTGTTCGTGACGCCCAAGTTCAGTCGCACAGAGCCAGAGGTTTTGGGGGTACTCGACACCGAGCCCGTCGACTTCTATGGGGTATGTCACGGCTTTACCCGGCAATTGAATCAGAGTCTATTTTACTATGTAGAAGTGTATAAACTATAAATATATGTATATATATTGTGAGACAGTGAAGGAATATGTGGTGAATGAGGTGTATATTTCACCTAAGTACCTTGCTGACTGGTATGAGCGAAATGTGTGGCTTTGTAAACCTGGTGGTAAAGAAAGGTCACTACACCTGCCATTCAGTACACGCTTGCAGCTCAGACCTGATTCCACTCAGGTGTTGATTAGGAAGCCAGAAGTAGGTGCTTGGGAGCACAGTCAAAGAGCTCATTCAGTCTGGACAAGGGGTCCAGACACAGAAGGTGTCTCCAAGAGTGTGGGAGCTGTCTTTAGCCCGGACACAGGGAGGTGTCCTGGCACAAGGAAGCAGTCTCTAAGAGTGTGAGCTATCTCAGTCTGGGTGCAGGAAGTACCCCGGACACAGGAGTAGTCGCAGTGAGAATCCGTGCGAATAGCGACTGAATAGGAGGTGACCTCTCTCAAGTCTGGACATTGGAGTTGCCTTCGGACATAAAGAGGAGTGTCTGTGAAACTCCATACTGGTAACATATGTGATATGTGTTGTTTTGGGCACAGACTGGTAGAGTCTGGGTCCCGGATAGAGAGGGCCATCTATCTAAGTGTAATTTAGTGGCTAGACAAGCCCAGGTTTTCTGTTTATGATTTGTTTTTATCTGTGTGCTGTGGACTTTAATAAAACTGGTTGCGGCCAGTTTTCACCAAACTGCTGTCTGAATGAACTGTTTCCGTGCCATTCTGTCTACCCAGACAGCGATCCTAGAGCTAAACCCCCGGAAAGCTTACAATTGGCGGAGAATGCTGGGGCAGCGCAGGGCCTGGTACAGTTAGTGCTGGAGTGTGCATGCAGCACAGTGGCGAGAGACAGCATTAAAGGTGAAGTCTATTGAAATAGCAACAGAAAAAAAAAAAAAAAGTGTGTGTCAGCAGAAACGTCTGTTTGGAGCAGTCTTGGAGAGACAGTGGCCTGATAGGGTCTGGAGAGAGAAAATGTATGCACAGCAAAGCTGAACTTGTTGTGAAAATGACTGTGGAATGTGCAGCAGCAAAAGAAAAGTTTGTGGAGCAGTCTTAAAGAGACAGTAGCCCTAATAGACTTTGCAAAGGAAAAAAAAAAAAAAAAAAAAAAGTGGTTGCACAGCAAGGCTGAATTTTCTGTGGAAAAAAAGCTGTGTAGTGTGTATGTCTTGAGTGAAGACTGCCGTTGTTAAGACAGAGAAGTCTGACAGCATGGATGACAGCATGGAGGCGCTGTTTGAACAAATGGCACAAGTTAATGTGCAACATAAAACTGCCGTGGTTGAGACAGATAAGTCCGGCAGTATGGAGGAACTCGTTGAGTACCTGGTGCAGGCCCAGCGAAGCATGGAGCAGCAGCGCCTGCAGCACCAGCAGCACATGCAGCAGGCCCAGCAGCAATTCCTGCAGCAGCAGCAGGAGAATAACCGGTTATTTGTTGAGCAGATGACAGCACCAAAAAAGGATTTCGGTGCCGCGTCCCGAAGTAATGTTGTGAAGGCACCGGCGTTGTCCGCTATAAAGAAGGCGGTAAGACGGTCCTTGAGAAAAATGACACCTGTGATGATGTGGAGGTATATCTCACTAGGTTTGAGAGACTGGCAGAGAAGGAGAATCTGCCACTATCTGAATGGGCCATGGCGGTCGTACCCTATCTGATTGGGGAACCCCAAAAAGTCTGGGCTGACCTGAGCAAGCAGGACAGCGAAGACTATGCCAAGTTGAAAGCGGCGATTCTTACCCGGCTGGGTGTTACGGTGACAGCCCGTGCCAGGGGAGTTCGTGACTGGAGATACAGTTGGGAGTCTGCAGTCAGCAGGCCTGATTATGGAGTTGAAAAGGTGATAGTGGACCGCTACACCCAAGCACGTCCTCCTGAGGTACAGCCGTCTGAGAGGTCGTCACTTCGGAGTTCCCGGACGCTGAACTCTCGCGGTAAGAGCGTTCAAGCTGTTGGGGACATGGGGTATGCTGATAAGCGGGTTCAGGCCCGAGGGGACATGTGGGTGGGAGAGTGTGATGGACAGTGTTGGAGCTGGCGTGAAATTGCAGCCAACTGTCCAATAGAGGGGGAGCCTATGTGTTGTGATGTTGGCAGATCCCTCTCTCCCTGCGCAGAGCCTGTGTGTGTGTCCACCTCAGCCGAAGAGACTGGACCACAGGGGTCCCCGGTGGTTGTAAGTGACTGCCCAGCACAGGCCCTCTTGGACTCAGAGAGTCCAGTGACTTCTGTATGTGACAGCCTGAGTGATAGGGACTTCATCCCTGATAAGCACCTGAGTGTGGTGTACATCCATGAAGACACCAAAGTCTACCCAGAGACTGCCCTGGACTTGGTCCCCAAACTCGGGGAGGTTTCATATGAAGTAGGGGTAGTGAAGACCCTGGTGCACCCCGTTATATTGGGTAATGACTTTCCCCGGTCTAAGGATCTCTGGGGGAAAAATGTTTCTGATGGACGTGTGATGAAGCTCCTACTGAGGGTGCGCAGTCCCGAGGGGCGGAACACAATGCTAGTGGGCCGTTAAACTTATGTGATAATGATGATGACCATGATAATATTGATGATGATAATGATGATCCTGATAATGATGATGACCATGAAAATGGTGCTGATGCTGATAATGATAGTGATGATAATACTGATCATAGTCATGATAATGATGTTGATAATGATGATGACTGTGGTAGTGATGAAATTCCTTTGCAGGTGATGTTGGGAGACGAGGATGGTGGTTCTCGGGAACCGAGTGTCCCTGACTTGCCTGTGTCCTGTGACGGTTTTGAGAGTGAGCAGTGGCGAGAACCTCTCTTAAAACAGCACAGGAAAATATGATTGTTCTAAATGAGGTTTCCCAGGAGCCTGACTCTGAGGAGAGGTTCTCTATGTTGCCATAAACACTGAAGTCAGGGAGAGGTTGTGAGTCAGCTCCTGGTGCCTGAACTATATAGAGGTGTAGTGCTGGGGTTGTCACATAGTCACATACTTGAGGGACCAGATGGTGCAGTTAGTGTTGTGGATGACATGTTAACTCAGGTTCCAGATCAGGATGTGAATGAAAATGAATTGTATAAACCCTGACAGTGAGCAGGATGTGAGTGAAAATGAATTATGTGACACTGACAGTGAACAGGATATGAATGAAAATGAAGGGTATAGCCCTGACAGTGAGCCAGATGTGGCTGAGAAAAAGGGGTCAGATAGTGATAGTGAATTATCTGATGACAATAAAGCAACCAGTGCAAGTGAGGAAGGCATGGTAGCAGAGGAGATTGAGAGTCTGAGAGGAAGGCTGAGGCTGACCTTGCAGTCGGACGGAGGATGGCATCTGAAGATGTTGTACCGTTGGCCGGTTCCCTGGCGAAGACTAAGGTGAAAGACAGGACTCTGAAACTGAACACAGCACAAGTGGATGCTGTTGAAAATGAGAAGTTATCAATGTATGGTGTGGATCTGCATCAGGCCAAGGACTCGGAAGGTGATGCTGCAGAGGTGGAGAAAGCCATGGAAGTGGTGGACACCAGGCCAGGTGCCTCACCAGAGGCTGATGTCTCAAGTGAAGCTGTGAGGAACAAGACTGAGATGTGGGGAATGACTCTGTCCCGGAATATGTTTCTGCTGGAGACAGCGGCGTGGACGGTGTACTGTCCGGATCCGTGGCTGCGACTCGCGAAGCTCGGGCCGGAAGTTCGGTGCCCGGTGCGCCATCGGAGTTCCGAGCGACCCAAAGGATCTGGATAAATCCCAAGATGAGATTTTGAGACTCGGGTTGGCCTTGGTGAGCTCAGGCGCATTTTCATGGAGTCTACACTTGAACCACGTCCCAGGGAGTGGGAGGGCGATGTGTCGCTCCGTTGCCGCTGCAGATACACGGGAGCTCAGATGGGATGCAGAACGTGGTGGAAAAGAAGACTGATGGTAGGGCTTCTGAGCCTGTACCAGAAGAGGATAAATTATGTGTACCGACCAAGAAAAACGATCAGCTCCCTCTACAGTGCCAATCGTTTGAACAGTGTGGCTCGGAATGGTCAGAGACCATGACAGAGGCGCTTGGGTTCTGTGAGGTAGAATTTATGAATCAACTGATATTTAAGAAAGTAGATGTGCTAAAGAAAGTTCAGGGGGAATTAGAGAAAACCCCTATACCTCCTGTGACAGTTGGTGACACAGGGTCAGTGCCCCAAAAACAGGAGGTACGAAAGTTTCTGAGGAAGAATCAGCAGAGCTGTTCTGACGTGCCTGGTCGTACTTATCTGGGTGAGCCACTATACCGAGACTGAGGCTGGCACTAAAGTCAAGATGAAACCGTGCAGGATACCCGAGGCCCGCAGAGAGTATAGGCCTGGGAGGGTACAGGGTAGTGCGGATGCTTCAGATGAAGAGAAAACTGATGTTGGCTATGACAGTGGTGAGGATGAAGCTGATGAGGGCCATGACTGGTCCAGAGTTCACTGTCTCTGTTGGATTGTTGACCAGCCCTCCGGTCTGGATGACCAGCCCTCCGGTCTGGAGAAGAGGGAGGGGATATGTGAGACAGTGAAGGAATATGTGGTGAATGAGGTGTATATTTCACCTAAGTACCTTGCTGACTGGTATGAGCGAAATGTGTGGCTTTGTAAACCTGGTGGTAAAGAAAGGTCACTACACTGCCATTCAGTACACGCTTGCAGCTCAGACCTGATTCCACTCAGGTGTTGATTAGGAAGCCAGAAGTAGGTGCTTGGGAGCACAGTCAAAGAGCTCATTCAGTCTGGACAAGGGGTCCAGACACAGAAGGTGTCTCCAAGAGTGTGGGAGCTGTCTTTAGCCCGGACACAGGGAGGTGTCCTGGCACAAGGAAGCAGTCTCTAGAGTGTGAGCTATCTCAGTCTGGGTGCAGGAAGTACCCCGGACACAGGAGTAGTCGCAGTGAGAATCGTGCGAATAGCGACTGAATAGGAGGTGACCTCTCTCAAGTCTGGACATTGGAGTTGCCTTCGGACATAAAGAGGAGTGTCTGTGAAACTCCATACTGGTAACATATGTGATATGTGTTGTTTTGGGCACAGACTGGTAGAGTCTGGGTCCCGGATAGAGAGGGCATCTATCTAAGTGTAATTTAGTGGCTAGACAAGCCCAGGTTTTCTGTTTATGATTTGTTTTT
Organism: Oophaga sylvatica; assembly: GCA_033576555.1. NCBI lineage: Eukaryota > Metazoa > Chordata > Amphibia > Anura > Dendrobatidae > Oophaga > Oophaga sylvatica. The sequence continues at coordinate 4,518 of JARQOD010007533.1, read as the reverse complement.
ATCTGTGTGCTGTGGACTTTAATAAAACTGGTTGCGGCCAGTTTTCACCAAACTGCTGTCTGAATGAAACTGTTTCCGTGCCATTCTGTCTACCCAGACAGCGATCCTAGAGCTAAAACCCCCCGGAAAGGCTACAATATATATGTCACAATGACATGTTTATATTATTATATGTATTTTATGTGTGTATATTTTGTGTTTACAACGAAAGAAAGGTTTTTTTTTGTTGCGATTTTTTGTTCCCATAGACTTACATTGGACTTCCGGTATCGGAATCGGATATCGACGATATTTAATGATATCGGCGATACCATTTCGATACGATATTTTTAGATATCGAGCAGTATCGCTCAAACACTACTACTGAGTGGGCCTCTATGAAGGACATCTGCCACGTTTTGCGTGCGTTTGATGAGTCAACGCGGATGGCGATGTGCAGTTGATGCACTAGTCAGCCTGACTGTCCCCCTTATCTGCCTGCTTCAAAAACACTGCAAGCACTAAGGGATGAGGTTTTGGAAGAGGTGGAGGATGAGGAGACACAAATTCCATCACCTTTTGGACAATCAGCGCAACGTGGTTCCTCCCAAAGGGCTTTGCAGGGCTCACTTTGTGAGGAGGATGAGGAGGAGTCAATGGAGGAGGAAGACATCGCTCCAGAGGGAGGTAACAAAGCTCTAGTCAGTATGTAGAGCGAGGGTGGGGTGATGCAGAGCAGGCAGAGATTACGCCTCTTGCAGGGGACAGCGTTTCTTGGCCAGTTGGGAGTCTGCAGCACATGGTTGATTTCTGCTGCAGTGCCTGAGAAACGACTGCCGCATCGCCCACATTCTCACCACGTCTGATTATTGGGTGTCACCCTCCTAGACCCTCGCTACCGGGACAACTTACAAAGCCTCATCACACCGTTGAACCGGGAGCGTAAAAATGCGGGAGTACCAAGACACACTGGTGCAATCCATAATGTTCTCCATTCCAGCCGAGAGCACTGCTGCTGCTACTGCTTTACAAAGCAGCTTGTGCGTTTGAGGCAGTGGAGACAGCTCTGCAACAAGAGGGAGCACAAGCAGCGCCTCTTCAAAAGGCAAGCCCAGTATGTTCCAAATGTGGCGAAGTTTTGTGGCGCGCCACAAATGTCTACACCATCCGAGACGGCTCCAGTCAGCAGGAGGCAACGTTTCCGTAAGATGGTGACAGACTCCCATGTCTTTCCCTCTCAGTGTACTCCCAGATGGCTCTTCCCATTCAAGTTTTGGGTCTCTAAGCTGGATACATGGCCAGAGCTTAGCCAGTATGCATTGGAGGTGCTGGCTTGCCCTGCTGCCAGTGTATTATCGGAGGCGTCTTTAGTGCTGCAGGTGGTGTACTAACAGACCGTCGCATGCGACTATCTCCGATAATGTAGACCGGCTTACTTTTCTGAAAATGAACAAGGCATGGATCTCGCCAGAATTTGTCTGTCCGTTTTCAGATTAAATAACTGGTTCGCAACGTTATCCATGTCTCCTGTTCCCTACACATGCACAGAAAAACCCATGTCGAACATGCTCCAAATAGGGAAGAGCCGTCACCCTGATTGTTATGCTTAAAACATGAAATTGTGAAGTTTTCCAGGGCTAGAATGATAAATTTTTATGACAAATATGGACAAATAATAATTTGTCATACACAGCGCATATCTGCACATGTCTATTAGAAATGGTAACAAAAACTAAAACATAGTGTTCACTTTTTGAAATTAATGCATAAAAGTACATTTCATACTTATCATTAATGCTTTTTAAGGGAAACTTTATCTGTACCTGTAAGATAATGCAGTCAATGGATGTACGAATCATAAAATCCTCATCATCACGAGTTTTTTTTATGAACAGACATTATAAAATACACATATTGATGCCAACTGTAACTTCACACACCATATATGAAATGGCCAGCATGTAAACCTGGTAATAATGTGCAATAATAAATTATTACATCTAGAAAGTGCTTCATGCATACTTACAATAGGTAGTTATACCTGCAAGTGCTGTTGAAACAAGCACAAACAGATATAAATTAATAATGGTATATAGGTATCACAGTGCATAGTTATCATGGACAATGTCGATGTAATACTGTACCTCAATAAAGTCAGCGTCAACCATTATGGTTGTTAGTCTTGTAGATTGTTAAAGAGGGAACGTTCTTTTTTTGTTGGTCATAGGTGGAGTATTTAGACAGTAAATGATTACTGCTGTCGTATTTTTGGCGCCCATAGGGCGCAATAACGCTGCGTAACGTCACATTTTATAGAGTCATCTAATTGACACACGGTACCCTACCCTACGCGTGACAGTAGGAAGGTAGTGTTGACGGATAAAGCCTTGCGCAACCAGACATGCTTTTACCCTCTTCAACACTGTACAAGCAAAAAATGCATGATTGCAGCCGCAGACTTTATTGACGTACAGTATAACATCGCCATTACCCATCAGAGGCTGTCCACTGTCTGATACAGACATAGAATACACCTTTTCTATCCGTACCCTTTGTTTCACCTACACTTGCAGGCACACACTTAAATTGTGACAATGCATTATGTTTTTTTAAATGGTTATTTTTTCTCGTACATTATTGTGTCATCACATTGATGAGTCCATGCTGGACATGTCATACTGCTGTACAAAGTAACGATTTTATTAACTTAAAGAATTGAAATGTCTGTGACTGTCACATCTAAATTGCAATGATGATGATGATGAGTGACTATTACAAAATCCATTGTCTTCACTATTTTATGGTTTTACATAGCGTTCCTTAGCATTTATTTCATAAATCAAAAATGGACTTTTATTCTTAAATTTACAACACTATATTTTGTAACCAATTTTTTGGGTGGTGTGTTGTTCCATTTCTTGTTGGCATGTGCATATATGCGTTTATATTTGCAGTGTCTTTATTTTTATTCTTGAAGTTAGGAACATGTGTATCTTCGTACCGTGTTAGCCAGTAGATAGAAAAAATATTTAGACTTGAGAGTCCGCAGTGGTTGTTACCTTTTAATGGATAAATGAAAAGATGGTAACAAATTGCAAGCTTTCGAGGCTACTCACGTCTCTTCATCAGGCAAAAACTAAAACCAAAAATGAAGCATCACATATTTTCTATACACAACGGACACAGGAATAGTGAAATAGGTAAGACAAGTAGTGACGTGTAGCAGAACTTCATTATCACAGAGGGATGAACATAATATTGTAACAGTTCTAAATAAGGATAGAAAGTTTTATTGCCCTCTGATTGGGGTCTGGTTTTGTGTTTTCATGCCCTGGAAGGGCAGAGAAGCAGATTCCTTATTTGATATAGAATGAATAAATCCGTGTGATCTATTCTTCCATCATAACAGTTTTCAAAAGGTATGATGAGTTATATTCTGAAACTTTGTATCTTTTCATATTTGAAGTTATTTTTTAATTACCGTAATTCCTTATCCTCATGCTTGACCGGGCATACAAAATTGTTTTGCCACAGGTTAAATCCCTTTTTTTTTCTTAATGTGTGGCGCTGATAATTCATCTTGTTTATTTTTTGGGGTCTCCCCTCACTTGTCCCTCCCTCACTTGTCTTATATTCCTGTGCCTGTTGTGTGTAGAATTGTGATCTTCATTTTTTGCTTTGTCTTAGCCTGATGAAGAGTGGTTAATCTCGAAAGCTTGGAATTTGTTTAAAATTTTCAGTTGCCATTAAACGGTACAACCACAGAGGGACTCCAAGTATAATTTTTTTTTCTATTCTTGGATTAAATTCATCATTTTTTGTCCTGTAAAACTTATTTATTCTTGTTTGAAGTACATACATTTGCAATGGCCCGTAACAAGGCAATAACTCAATATTTTTATGTACCCCTCTTGACCCTGGGCTTCAACACCGCCAGTTGGGCTCGAAGTGTTAGTGCACGTGAAAACAAGCTGATGGGTTTTTTTGGGTTCTGTAAGCCTGCTGTTCCCTGCTGTGTGTTGGCAAAATTACTGCGTAATAAAACTTCAACTTCAAAATTCAATGGCCTCTGCCTCCCCTCCTTGACCTGGGCTTCACACCCCCGTTGTGCTCGAAGTGTTGATGCACAGTGAAAAAACGCTGATGTGTTTGTGGGGTTCAGTAACGCTCTGTTCCCCTGCTGTGTGTCCGCAAAAATTACTGTGCTACTAATCATGGTGAAAAAAAACATACATGTAAATTGTCTAGTGTAACATAGAATGGAGGTACACCCTGATTTCTAAGCTGTTTTTAAATTTAAACGTCAACTTTAAAACCTAAAATTAGTTTTGTCACAAATTCTGTTACAAAATAATTGTGAATTTTATTACAGATTGCAATGTCGAAAACAAATGCAAAACAAAAGCCTACTTTGCTATAGGATTGATGGTCAACCTTGTCACTCCATAGCTTAGACAAACCAACTACATATGCTTAATTCGCAATGTTGGAAGTGCATAATTGGGTTGAACTTTGCAATGTGCGTGGAAGGTTTACTTC
>JARQOD010007532.1:0-38904 GCA_033576555.1 Oophaga sylvatica | reverse complement strand
AAAATATTTAGACTTGTTACCATCTTTTCAGTTAGCCATTAAAAGGTATCAACCACTGAGGCCTCTCAAGTCTAAATATTTTTCCAAAATGGTGTCACTTGTGTTTTTTTTTCACTGTTTAGGCACATCAGGGTCTCTCCAAATGCGACATGACGTCCGATCTAAAGTCCAGTCAATTCTTCATTGAAAAGTCAACCGGCGCTCCTTCCCTTCTGAGCTCTGCCATGCGCCCAAACAGTGGTTTACCTGCATATGGTGTATCAGCATACTCAGGACAAATTGTACAACTTTTGGGGTCCAATTTCTCCTGTTACCCTTGGCAAAATAGAACAAATTGGATCTGAAGTAACTTTTTTGTAAAAAAAAGTTATATGTTCATTTTTTTAAACATTCCAAAAATTCCTGTGAAGCACCTGAAGGGTTAATAAAATTATTGAATATGGTTTTGAGCACCTTCATGGGTGCAGTTTTTAGAATGGTGTCACTTTTGGGTATTTTCTATCATTTAAACAAAATATAACAAGAAGACACAGAAAATATAAGAGGAAATAAAGAAAAATAGGGGAAGGAAGAAGGAGAGGGGGGGTCGCCCTTGGCCTCCGCCCACAGCACACCACGTGGCAGAGAATCTTACATACAAAAATAGTACTCCAATGAATCACTTACACTATGTAGGCGAAGGGGTACGAAAGGCAATCCACGGGGACCAGATGGTCTGGAATTTATCCCGGGTATGGTTGATCCATGCCGACAGGTCTTCCATGTCCCTGATATGGTCCACAGCAACAGTCCACTCCTCCAAAGAAGGCGCCACAGTAGACAGCCAATGCCTAGGCACTAGAAGTTTGGCAGCCGTCAACATAAAGGTCGCCAGTTTGTGCTTAATGGGGTTGTAACCCGTCGTCGGCACCCAAAAAAGGACTGAATCCCTGGGTAAATCACAAGGCAGGAGGCAGATATCTTTGATTTTTTGTCGTATCGCCTTCCAGAAGGGCACAATGAGGGGACAATCCCACCAGATGTGAACATAAGTTCCTGAACCCGCCCCACATCTCCAGCAAGTGTCAGAGGTCTGCAAGCCATGGCGAAATAGGAAGGACGGGGTTCGATACCACCTGGCAATCAGTTTATAAGAATTCTCTTTGGTGCGAACGCATCTAGAAAATCCCAGTGCGTGTCTCTTAATACACCTGGCGACTCGTAGAGACAACGGGTGTCCCAGTTCCCGTTCCCAGGCAGCAAGGTAAGAAGGTTCAGTATCAGAGCGAAGAGACATAAGCCATTTGTAAATGGTGGAGATCACGCCTTTGACAGGACTCCGCGCCAGCAACAGCCGTTCCAAGTTGGAGACAGCCCGTAAGGGACGATGTTGCTCCAAAAAGGTCTGACAGACATGATGTACATGTGCTAGCGATAAAAAGTTGGCGCGTGTAGGTCTGAGGATGGATGACAGGCCCTCCATCGAAGGGACATTGCCTCCAGCAAAAAAGGAATTGAGGGGCGTTACCAGCTTGCTCCACAAACCCTGAAAAGTCCAAAAACCCTCATCCGAGCAAGTCAACAAAGGGAGTAAGCGTACAGGCATGAGCGGAGAGGGGAACTTACTCATAGAATCATGATGTAGACAGTTCAGGCATGTGTGAAGCAAACCTTTCAGAAAAGGGGAGAAGCGTGTACGAGGGATCTGAGTATGCACACCCCATAACTCAAGTGCCTCCTTAGGCGAAAGAAGAGCAGTTTCTAGGGAGGACAAGAAAGACCTTTTGTTCCAGCTGTTTATCTCCACCCAACGACGAAGATGGCAAGCGAAGTAATAGTTCTTCAGGTCGGGCATACCCACTCCACCTGCATCTGTGGGCAGAGTCAAAGTCGAAAAAGCGATACGAGCCGGACGTTGGTTCCATAGGAACCGTGAGAACAGAACGTGTAAGGCACGAAAAAAGGAATTGGGAAGGAATATAGGAGCTGCCTGGAATAAGTAGAGGAATTTTGGGACTATATATGTGGACAGATATTTTTTTCGGCCCAACCAAGGCATTAACGGTATTCGTAGACGTTGGAGCTGTGTCCTAACCAAGGAGAGTAAGCGTAGGTGGTTCAAAGCGTATAGGCGAGAAATATCCCTCGGAATAAGAATGCCTAAATATTTTACATGGTCTGTCTTCCAGGTGAACGGTGACATTCGTTGGAGGCGGGTTAGAGTGTCCCTGGAAAAGCCGATAGCAAACGCGACCGATTTATTATAATTGATTTTGAAGTTTGAAAGAGTACCAAAATGGTGAAAAAGATCCAGCACAGCGGGTATATCGGTCTCCGGGTTAGTAATACTAAGCATGATGTCATCAGCGTATGCGGATACGAGGGCCTCGCCTTTAGGCGTGGACGCGCCTCGGATGTCTGGGTGTGTACGAAAAGCCTGTAACAAAGGCTCCAGGCACAGAGCGAACAGACTGGGAGACAAGGGCAGCCCTGACGGGTTCCATTGGATATAGAGAATGGAGCCGAAAAAGAATTGTTCACCTTGACCCTGGCAGTGGGCGAAGTGTAAAGTGTAAAAATGGAGTCTATAAAACGATCGGGAAAATTAAATAGGCGTAGGACCGACTTCATGTAAGACCAATCTATGCGGTCAAACGCCTTTTCGGCATCAGTACTTAACAACAACAAAGGCGTTTTTCGGGAGACTGCCCCATAGACTAGGTGTAAGATCTTTGTGGAGTTTTCCCTCCCCTCCCTACCCAATACAAACCCAGCCTGATCGCTCTGCACCAGGAGGGGAACCAAGTGAGACACCCGGTTCGCCAGAACCTTCGCCCAGAGCTTCAAATCACAGTTAAGAAGAGAAATCGGCCGATAACTACTACACTGTGCTGGATCTTTGTCCTCCTTATGGATTAAAGCTATATCCGCAGAAAGGGATTGGGGAGGAAAGGAGGAGCCAGTCATTAAGGCGTTAAAAAGTCGGGTGAGGTGTGGGAGAAGGGTAGTTTTAAACTTTTTATAGTAAAGTATTGTCGGACCATCTGGGCCAGGAGATTTTCCCGATGGAGTAGACTTCAGAGCTTCCTCCACTTCCTCCACTGTAATTGGAGATAACAATTCCGCATGATGGGAAGGTTTCAATTTAGGGAGGTTCAGGGAGGAGACAAAGTCCACAATAGCAGGATGGGGGTCTACAGTAGGGGCAGATTCATACATGGGGTTATGTAAGTTATATAAGGCGGCGTAATATTGATGAAAATCTTGCGCGATTTGCATCGTCTCAGTGTGTGCGGCACCCGAGGGGCACCTCGTCTCAGCGATGAATGTACGCGGAGACGTTTCTTTGACATAGGCAGACATAAGTTTCCCACCTCTATCACCTGAAGCATAAAGACGGTGTTTTGCGTGTAATAAATTTTTCGCAATTTTTAGGTTTAGTCGGGATTTAAGGGCCATATGCAAGGACAGGAGATCGGAAAGGTGTTGCTGGCACAGAGATCGCTTGTGGAGCGACTCCAATTTGCAAATTTGAAGGAGCAAGGCATCGGTTTGTTTCTCCCTAGATTTTTTAAGTCTAGAGGCCAGTGAGATGAATTCACCCCTGACAAAAGATTTGTGAGTTTCCCAGACGATGGGGATTGACATGCCTGGAGTGTAATTTCTATGGAAGAAGTCCTGAAGGGGTATTTCAATGGCATTTATGTTATCTTGAGCGTCCAACAGTGTCTCATTGAGTCGCCAGGTGTACCCGAGACCACCCACCCCAGGTAAGGCCAGTGTTAAGGATATAGGTGTATGGTCCGATACTGTCATGGATCCAATATCCGCCGTAGAATAACACCCCAGGTGGCATCGGGATAGAAAGAGGTAATCAAGTCTTTGGTATGAGCGATGCGGCGTCGAATAAAACATATAATCCCTAGAGTCAGGATGGAGGACTCTCCAGGCGTCCACCAATGACAGCTCCGCCAATAGCAGTTTAAGTCGTCTGAGATTCCGAAAAGAAATGGCGGAGCGGCCCGTGGAGGAGTCCACCAGAGGCTCCATAGTGAGGTTAAAGTCTCCACCCAGTACCACTAGCCAGTCGACTGTGCGAACATTGAGCGCATAAATATTAGCAAAAGTCACTAAAGTGTTTCCCAGTTTACCCTTCAAGAAAAGATATCGACCATCTGTATCTGCCAACTGCGCTTGCAACTGAAAGTGAAGATTGCGGCAAAAAGCTATACTCACCCCTCTCGACGAGTGGGAGTCGCTGCAACTGTGGAACCATACTGGGAATGAAGAGCGAGACAGTTGTGGAACATGATCGTGACTAGAGTTGAGCGATACTTTCCGATATCCTAAAGTATCGGAATCGGAATGGTATCGCCGATATCACTAAAATATCGGCGATACCCGATACCGATACCGGAAGTCCCATGTAAGTCTATGGGAACAAAATATCGCAACTAAAAAAACCCCATTCTTTCCTTGTAAACACTAAATATACACACATAGAATACATATATATATATATACATGTCATTGTGACATATATATATACATATATGTATAGTTTATACACTTCTACATAGTAAAATATCCTTTGATTCAATTGCCGGGTAAAGCCGGCTTCAGTGAAAAGACAGAAGCACCCGACATGAAATGACACTTGGTGTACATAGGGTTAACCATGTCTTTTCATGTCCTTTGCTATCTAATTTGCACAAACAATTAAATCAGACTATGTGTGCAAAATTTCACACCTGTAGGGGTTAATTAAAGGTGTAAATTCGTTGTAAAAAAAACAGACTTTTTTGCTACGAATTTACACCTTTAATTAACCCCTACAGGTGTGAAATTTTGCACACATAGTCTGATTTAATTGTTTGTGCAAATTAGATAGCAAAGGACATGAAAAGACATGGTTAACCCTATGTACACCAAGTGTCATTTCATGTCGGGTCACCCGACATGAAATGACACTTGGTGTACATAGGGTTAACCATGTCTTTTCATGTCCTTTGCTATCTAATTTGCACAAACAATTAAATCAGACTATGTGTGCAAAATTTCACACCTGTAGAGGTTAATTAAAGGTGTAAATTCGTTGTAAAAAAAACGGACTTTTTTGCTACGAATTTACACCTTTAATTAACCCCTACAGGTGTGAAATTTTGCACACATAGTCTGATTTAATTGTTTGTGCAAATTAGATAGCAAAGGACATGAAAAGACATGGTTAACCCTATGTACACCAAGTGTCATTTCATGTCGGGTTCTGCATTTTCACAAAAGCCGGCAATTGAATTAGCGGCTATTATACTATGTAGAAGTGTATGAACTACAAATATAAATATATATATATATGTGTCACAAATTCAATGACATGTATATATATATATGAGGTGTAAAATTGCTGAAAAAAAATGCGTGGGCTCCCGCCCTATTTTCGCAACCAGACAGACAAAGCCAGTGAGTGGGGGCAGATAATAATAGCCCAGAGAGGGACCATTATTTTTGCCCCCCCCGGCTACTAACATCTGCCCCCAGACACCCCAGGAAAGACAAATCTATAATTAGATTCGCCCTTTCTGGCACTTTGCCCGTCTATTCCCATTGCCCTGTAGCGGTGGCGAATGGGTTAATATGGGGTTAAAGCCACCTTGCTATTGAAAGGTGACCTTAAGCCAGGTTAATAATTGAGAGCTGTCAATTAGACAACTATCAATTATTAATCCTATTGCATGAAATAAAAATAAAACACACACACTTTATTTAAAAATCATTTTAATGAAATAAAGACATGTTTTTGACCATCTTTTATTTTACTGCAAAAACCATTTCCTGTAATAAAAATAAAATAAAAAAGCAAAATTATTCTTACCTATCCCATGCACAGTCAGGTCCCACGGTGTAATCCTTCAGAAAGGGTTAATGTTTACTGCAGGGACCGCAGCTAATGCTGCAGCCTCACAGTAAACCCCAAATGAATGAGTTCCTCTCCTGCCTGACAGGAGAGTAAAGGCTGGGTGTCACATAACGATACACCAGCGATCCCGACAACGATATGCACTTGTCAGGATCGCTGGTGTATCGCTACATGATCGCTGCTGAGCTGCCAAACAGGCAGCTCAGGCAGCGATCTGGGACAGCGATACTGCGGATAACATCGCTTAAGGGCCCGTCTCACATAGCGATATCGCTACCGAGATCGCTGCTGAGTCACTAGTTTTGTGACGCAGCAGCGAGCTCACCAGCGATATCGCTGTGTGTGACATTCAGCGACGATCAGCCCCCTGCCGGGTATCGCTGATCGTCGCAGAAATGTCAGGACCTTTTTTTGATCGCTGGTTTCCCTCTGACAGGCACGCATCGCTGCGTGTGACAGGCGGGAGACCAGCGATCCGCTGGTAACCAAGGTACACAGCGGGTTTCCAGGCACCGCGCAGCGCTTGGAAACCCGCTGTGTACCTTGGATACCAGCTCCCTGCATCAGGGCGCTGGTATCCAAGGTACACAGCGGGTTTCTAGGCACAGCCCCGCGCCTGGAAACCCGCTGTGTACCTTGGTTACCAGCGGATCGCTGGTCTCCCGCCTGTCACACGCAGCGATGTGTGCCTGTCAGCGGGAAACCAGCGATCAAAAAAAGGTCCTGACATTTCAGCGACGATCAGCGATACCCGGCAGGGGGGCTGATCGTCGCTGAATGTCACACACAGCGATATCGCTGGTGAGCTCGCTGCTGCGTCACAAAACTAGTGACTCAGCAGCGATCTCGGTAGCGATATCGCTATGTGAGACGGGCCCTTAAGTGGAAAGCTTAATTGATTGCTTTCCACTTTCACTTCAGGTCAGCCAGGGACACAATCAGTGACGTCAGAGGGAACTGATTAACAAAAATAGGGGTTCCCTTCGAAAAAAAAATGGCGTGGGGTCCCTCCTATTTTTGTTAACCAGCCAGATGAAGCAGACCGCTGAGGCCTGGATTTTCAGGCTGTTAAGGAGCCAAGATCCATGGACCTTGCCAGCCTGATAATACCAGGCCACAGCAGTCTGCATATCTTGGCTGATTAATAAAAATAGGGGATCCCCTCGAAAAAAATTGGCGTGGGGTCCCCCCTATTTTTGTTAACCAGCCAGATGAAGCAGACCACTGAGGCCTGGATTTTCAGGCTGTTAAGGAGCCAAGATCCATGGACCTTGCCAGCCTGATAATACCAGGCCACAGCAGTCTGCATATCTTGGCTGATTAACAAAAATAGGGGATCCCCTCGAAAAAAATTGGCATGGGGTCCCCCTATTTTTGTTAACCAGCCAGATGAAGCAGACCGCTGAGGCCTGGTTTTTCAGGCTGGTAAGGATCCAATATCCATGGACCTTGCAAGCCTGATAATACCAGGCCACAGCAGTCTGCTTAGCTTGGCTGGTTAACAAAAATAGGGGATCCCCTCGAAAAAAAAAACGGCGTGGGGATCCCCCCTATTTTTGTTAACCAGCCAAGTAAAATGCAGACTGCTGCGGCCTGGTATTAAAAGACTGTCAAGGCCCATGGATTTTGGCCCTCAACAGCCTGATAATACCAGGCTACAGCAGCCCCACATTTGGCGCATCAAAAGATGTGCCAATTGTGGCACTTTACCCGGCTCTTCCCACTTGCCCTGTAGCGGTGGCAAGCGGGGTAATAAGGGGTTATTGTCACCGTTGATTGCACGGTGACAATAAGCCCGGTTAATAATGGAGAGGCGTCAATAAGACACCGATCCATTATTAATCCCAAAGTTATTAAATGTATAAAAAAAAAGACACAGCAAGAAAAAGTCTTTTAATGAAATAAAAGAGACAACACAGTTTTCATTTCTTTTATTGTACTCTCATTCCTGCGACGCCATCGATCTCCTGTAAAAAAAGAAAAAAAACAAACCAACAGTATACCACCTGTCCGACGCAGTCCATAACGACAGTCCCACGACGATCCAGCTCTGCTACATCGCAATGACAGGCAGAGCCTGTCATCGCGACGCAGCACAGCTGATTACCTGCTTCCCCGGCGGTGACGTCATCGGACTGACTGCTTTACGGCCGCGATTACCCAGCAGTCACTGCAGTTATCGCGAGAAACTGCATGTGACCGCCGGGGAAAGAAGATTGCGGCCATGAAGCAGTGCAGGACGTGACCGCCGGAGATCTTCTGCCAGGTAAGTGCCGCTGACTCCTGACAGACCCGACCGACGGACACTGACAGTGACAGTGACATCCCGATTCCGGTATCCGATAAGACGAAAATATCGGAACTCGGAATCGGAATTCCGATACAGCTAATATCGGCCGATACCCGATATTTGCAGTATCGGAATGCTCAACACTAATCGTGACGGAAATGTGTTTCCTGCATAAAAATAACAGAGACACCATCTTTTTTAAGGAGTCGCAAAACCTGAGCACGTTTCACAGGCGCATTCATACCCTTAACGTTATAGGATTGAATAACAATATCACGTGGAGTCATCATGGAGGTGCATTGGGAGGATAGAGAAGCGATAAAGCGGTGTACCGTAGCAAGGACAGAGCGACCCCAAGGAAAGAGGAGTGTGACAGGAGGACACAAGAGGGAAAGAACACAAAAAAAAACAAAATCAAAACAAAGACAAAAAATAAAGCACCATAGGTAGCGGTGCTTGTGAACATTTGGAGACATGTGAATTAGGCGGATCCACAAGGGGAGCCGGGAGACACTGCACCCCTCCTGAAGAAGTAGGAGGGGGCAGTGGAGGCGATGCAAGGTTCGCATAAGAGCCTACCTGCAATAACCTCCAGCCAGCTTGTGGGACCCAAGAAAACCTGGGTCATAGTGAAATGTACTTGTCCAAAAATGGGGAGGAGAGTGGGGAGAGAGAGACAAAGGAGAAAAATACGAGCCTGAGTGAACAGAATCATAAGTTGGATATAACCACAGTGAATTAACAATTCAACAGGAAGGCTGCAAAGTGGAAAATGTAAACCTCAGGTTTCAGGTAGAAGGAGGGCATAAGACCTCCAGAACAAAGGCATTACACCGGGTCTACCATGTCCTGGTAAGAACAAGAGCAGCAAGCTAGTCCGGTAACAGCTCAGTCTCCAACTGGGTCATCGCGTGCAGGTAGAGAGCGACAATGCGACTTGTTCTTGGAGCGGGTGACTTGCCAATCGTCCGGGCGCGGCTGGATCGGTGGTATGGACGACTCCGGAACAGGTAGCCAGGACGGCACAGGCAGTGAAGGGATGGATAAGGCCTTCCACAAAGTAGGTAAGTCCTCTGGATGACGTATAGTAACTTTCTTGTCGTGGCGTGTGACAAAGAGCCCAAAGGGGAACAGCCACAGCTTCAGCAGGTTCTTCCCCCAGCAATGCAGAGAATAAAGTGCGTGCCACAGAGCGCAGGGCCTCGGGAGCATGGGACTCAGGGATACCTTTCATACGCACATTGCGGCGGTGATTCCTGTTCTCAAGGTCTTCGGCAGCACCGAGGGCCGCATTAAGATGCTTGGAGTGTTCCTGGAGCGTAGTACAGATACCATCGCCGAATTCCACATAGGAAGTGTGTGCCTGCTCCAGCTCCTCCACACGGCGTCCCACGTGTGACACCTCCGCCTTAATGCTGGCCAGCTCCTGTAGCACTGGAGCAATGGTCCGGCGGATGAAAGAGCGGGTGACCTGGTTGGAACGTTCCGGCCTGTGGGGTGATTGCCCTGAACAAGCATCAGTGTCGATATCCGAGTCCTCTGCGTCAGACAGAGAGAGGGTTCCGGGCGCCATCTTAGGTGAAAGCACTGGTGCAGAAGCTGGCTTTCTCCGGAGATAATGATCCAAATCCCCCGTCTTTTTTGGGAGTTTTGGGGTGCCAGTGGAGTCTTTAGCCTTTTCTCTTCCTGATTTCCCCATTTTGGGCAAAGATACGCTATGACAATGCTAAAGCTGGCTGGGTTGAGGAAAGGAGCTCACAGGTTCAGTTCCTTCCTCATGTGCAGTTAGGCTCCGCCTCCAAATCGCTGTTTAATTTTTAACCCGTATAGCTTCCTAACAAAAAAAAAATTGTGGTTCCAAAATTGTGCTGATGTAAAGTAATCATGTGGGTAATGGTACTTATTAAGTATTTTATGTGACAAATTTACGTTTTTTTCACAAATAAACGCAAGTCATTATCAAAGAAATTTTACCACTATCATGAAGTACAATATGTCACGAGAAAACAATGTCAGAATCACCGGGATCCATGGAAGCTTTCCAGAGTTATTACCTCATAAAATACAGTGGTCAGAATTGTAAAAACTGGCCCAGTCATTAACATGCAAACCACCCTTGGGGGTAAAGGGGTTAAGCAATCATTATAATGCTATGCTAAAAATAATCTCACCAGTATAACCTACATCCTAGATGGAAAATATGAAGAATAAGCTAGACAAGAGCCTTTCTCTACTAGATAGTAAAATGCAATGTTATTTTAACACAATATTGTGCTGCTATAGAAAGTTACTGCCTACGTGTGTTTAGCATTACAGAAAATAGATGGCAAATTTTCACATGCTAATTTCTATTTGGAGTAATGAGAAGTGGAACAATAATTTACATAAAGATGTAGAAAGATCTACGTATATGGTGTGAAGATATGCAAAAGAAAATAGTTTCTTCAGTTACTGATTTTTTTATCTGATGTAATATTTATGTAAATGGAGACAAATAATCTTATTATACTCGGTGTTTGTGCATTCATATATGATTTTCAGAATATTTTATGCCTTGAACTCCTATTTGTGGAGAAACATTATAAACATTATTGCAGCGGCTGGTCTTTTAAAAGAACATATGCTGTACCTGAATTTATATACTCTTTATCATAAGAGGACAATGGCAACAGTATATCTTATATAATATATAATGGAAAAGAGCTTTGCTTTAATTGGTGCTATAGACAAATTCAATACATGCTTCAAATCCTCATCCCACCAAACGTCTATTCTATAAACATTATAGTCAACAAATATCTCAAAAGCTTTATATATTTCTTTAGTACCAGGGTATCCACAGGCAAGTAATGTGCATCCTGTTTTTGGTTATTGATATGTTAATAAAGCCATCGAGGCCGATAGCCCTGGTCTCTTCTTGGGGAGCAAATTATTGCAAAATATCTGTAATCTCAGTTGTACCCATGTTTACCATAAAAAGCAGCATCATTGTAAAAAAAACAAAAACTTAGGGATCTGATTTTTTAAAGGGAACCTGTCATCACTTTTCTGTCCGACCAGCTAAAAAACATCATTGTGCACTGTGCACACGCGACAAACCATTTAACTGCGCAGGCATAATATATCACAGCGATCTGCATCATTCACATCAAGGACTGCGTACAGCAGCTGAGGAGAGGGGTGGAGTGAGTGAACCATAGCCATGCCCATCAGACTGGACGGATCCTATTAGCTTACATCGCGGGAGAAATATAAAAGGTTTTTATGGGTGATACATGGGGCATCAGGGGGTTACATAAGTATTTAGGGAATGCATAGCTGACACTGAATAAAATGATATTTTAGCTGGTGTGACAGAAAAGTCATGACAGGTTCCCTTTAAAAATATAGATGGAGACCTTGTAATATTTACAAACCCATATCCTTCACCATCTCCAATTTGTCTCCCAAAGTCTGCTTTATATAAGTGTCCATTGAAGCAAGCTTAAACAGGACATTAAACACCCTCTAAACAGGCCATTAAATAGCTGTAAATTGGCTTGCATGTAGCTGAACACTGGCCATTTAACCCCTTAACCCCCGGAGCTTTTTTCGGTTTTGTGTTTTTGTTTTTCGCTCCCCTCCTTCCCAGACCCATATTTTTTTCATTTTTCCATCAATATGGCCATATGAGGGCTTATTTTTTGTGGGATGAGTTGTACTTTTGAACGACACCATTAGTTTTACCATGTCATGTACTAAAAAGCAGGAAAAAAATTCTAAGTGCGTTGAAATTGCAAAAAAAGTGCAGTCCCACACTTGTTTTTTGTTTGGCTTTCTTGCTAGGTTCACTAAATGCTAAAACTGACCTGCCATTATGATTCTCCAGGTCATTACGAGTTCATAGACACCAAACATGTCTAGGTTCTTTTTTATCTAAATGCTGAAAAAAAATTCCAAAGTTTGCTAAAAAAAAAATTGCGCCATATTATATATTCCGAGACCCGTCTCCATTTTTCGTGATCTCAGGTTGGGTGAGGGCATATTTTTTGAATGCTGACATTTTTAATTATACCATTTTTGTGCAGATACAATCTTTTGATTGCATTTTAATAAATGTTGCGGCGATAAAAAAACCTAATTCTGGCGTTTTTAATTTTTTTTCTCGCTATGCCACTTAGCGATCAGGTTAATCCATTTTTTTATTGATAGATCGGGCGATTCTGAACACGGAAATACCTAATATGTGTATGTTTTATTCTATTTTTACTGTTTTATTTTGAATGGTTGAGAAATGGGGATGATTTAAACTTTCATATTTTTTTACTTTTTTAATATTTTTAAAAACCTTTTTCTAACTTTTGACATGCTTCAATAGTCTCCATGGGAGACTAGAAGCTGCCACAACTCGATCACTTCTGCTACATTGAGGCGATGAGCAGATTGCCTCCATGTATCAGAATTACAGACTTGCTGTGACTACCGACCACTGGGTGGCGCTCAGAGCAAGGCGGCACTGAGAAACATAGAGGTGTCCAGGAGACGTCGAGATGTCATGCTGACGCACCGGTGACCTGCGATCACGTGACGCGGGTCACCGGTGAGCGCATTTCTGGAAGTGCCATTTAAATGCCACTGTCAGCGTTTCACAGCAGCATTTAACTAGTTAATAGCCGCGGGTAGATCGCGATTCTATTCGCGGCTATTGCGTGCACATGTCAGCTGTTCAAAACAGCTGACATGTCCTGGGAAAGATGTGGGCTCACCGCCGGAGCCCACATCAAAGAGAGGATGTTATGATTCGGTAACCGAGGAGGACGATAGCAAAAATAGGCTAGGCAACCAGACACCCAGAGAGGTTGGTAACTTAGCAGATTGCAGACCCCTAAACTGACAACACAACTAAAATTAGCCGTGGGACGTACCTACGATGACCTAGACGCCTCGACACAGCCAAAGAGTTAAGTAAGCCTAAAGAGAGAAAGGGGAACGCTAACTGCCCTGGAGTAGAGCCCCAAAGGAATAGATAGCCCCCAAACATATATTGCCGGTGTGAGTCAGATGAAGCACAAACACAGACAGAAAATAGAGTAAGCAAATGCTGTGGTCCAAACTGTCTAAATAGAACAGGACAGAAAAGTATACTATCTGCAATCAGCAAAAACCCTATGAAAAATTCCAACACGTCTGAAATGCAAAAATACTGAGGCCACATGACCTCACCCCCACTATATCATATAACTCTGGTGTGAACAGGATGCAAAACAGCAGGTACTGAAATAACAGGGAACTAAAATACAGGAAAGACTAACATAATCTTTGGCAATGAAAACAGAGTCCAGCACGGGCCCCAGCCGGGGAACCCGTCTAAACTCAAACAGCAAGGCAGAGAACAGAAAAAGCAAAAGGGAACAAAATGCCACAGAAATAAACAGCCAAGGGACTTATCTGAAAGATGCAGGACACAGCAGGGAGCAAGCAGACTTCCAAATGGCTCAGGAAGAAAGCAAATCACCGGCAAGAATCATGGGAAGGCTGCTCACTTAAATCTCCCCAGTCAGTAACACTGATGTCCAATCATCACCCTCAGGTGAGAGACTTCTGTTAGCCAGAGCAGCTTCATTACCAGGAGCAACCACGAGAGGGAGCCCAAACTCAGAAGTCAGATTAAAAGTGGTCACAACAGGAGAGATACCGACATCAGCATACTATTACACCCGATGTCGGTAAGGGGTTAAAGGTCATGGTGGGACTGAAGGCACATTTACTATGCATAAATATCTTGAATGAGCGTTCCTAGAAACAGTCATTCATAATAATCATTCCGTCTAAATGAGCTGCCAATCACACAACGAAAGAGTAAAACGCTCATTCATCGGGTGAAATGATGTTTTGGTTTTCATAGTTTTTAGCAGCTCATCATACAGGGTAAACAGGACTCGCACTGCTGAGAAAAGTGGTAGGATATGTGCACTGAGTGATCTATCACAGATTGTACATAGAGCATCATCTACTTAGGTAGATAAGCTGTTCACATCTCACTATGTAATTGCACCCTAAAAAGTCCTCACATCTCTGCTTTGTAACCCAATTTACATGTTACTGTGTGCACTGCACCACTACAAAAATTCACTTACCTACAGTTGGAATTATAAATATTTGATACACTGATGATTTTGCTTGTTTTTCGACCTACAAAGAGTGGGGGTCTCTAATTTTTTTAGTGTAGGTACAGTTCAACTGTGAGAGACAGAATCTTAAAAAAAATCCAGAAATCACATTGTATGATTTCTATATAATTAATTTACATTTTATTGCATTAACTATTTGATACAATAGGAAAACAGAACTTAATATTTGGTAAAGAAACCTTTGTTTGCAATTACTGAAGTCAGATGTTTCCTGTAGTTCTTGACCAAGTTTGCACAGACTGCAACAGTTATTTTGTCTCTGCGCAACATTGAGTTTCGGCTCCCTCCAAAGATTTTCTATTGGGTTTAGGTCTGGAGACTGGCTAGGCCACTCCAGGAACTTGAAATGCTTCTTACGGAGCCACAATTTAGTTGCCCTGGCTGTGTGTTTCAGGTCATTGTCATGCTGGAAGACCCAGGCCATGACCCATCTTCAATGCTCTTACTGAGCGAAGAAGGTTGTTGGCCAAAATCTCGCAATACATAACCCCATCCATCCTCCCTTTAATACGGTGCAGTCGTTCAGTCCCCTTTGCAGAAAAGACCTTGCGTGCACTGTAGAATTTTAATCCATGATGGTATAGTGTGTGACTAATGGTAATGTTTGAGACTGTGGTCCCAGCTTTCTTCAGGTCATTGGCCAGGTCCTCCAGTGTAGTTCTAGGCTGATTCCTGACTAGGGTTGAGCATTCCGATACCGAAACCCGGTTCCGATACCTGAAATCCAATGTAAGTCTATGGGAACAAAATATCGGAATTAAAAATATTCCGATATTTTGTTCCCATAGACTTACATTGGATTTCAGGTATCGGAACCGGGTTTCGGTATCGGAATGCTCAACCCTATTCCTGACCTTTCTCAAAATCATTGGTACCCCACGAGGCGAGATCTTGTATGGAGCTCCAGACCAAGGAAAATTGACAATCACCTTGTGTTTCTTCCGTTTTCTAATAATTGTGCCAGCAGTTGTTGCCTTCTCACCAAGCTGCTTGCCTATTGTCCTGTAGCCCATCCCAGCCTTGTGCAGGACTTCAGTTTTGACCATGGTGTCCTTAGACAGCTCTTTGGTCTTGTTCATGGTGGAGAGATTGGAGTGTGATTGATAAAGTGAGTGGACAGGTATCTTTGATACAGGTAACGAGTTCAAACAGGCGCTAGTAATATAGATAATGAGTGCAGAGTAGGAGCGATTCTTAAAGAAAAACCAACAGGTCTGTGAAAGACAGAATTCTTGCTGGTTAGTAGGTGATCAGAAACTTATTTCATGCAATACAATGCAATTTAATTATGTAAAAATCATACAATGTGATTTTCTGTTTTTAATTTTTAGATTATATCTCTCAAAGTTGGAGTGTAACTAGGATAACAGGTTTCAAAATACTGGAATATCAAAAAAATAGCACATTGCACAAATTATAGGAACTGGAAGTTTAACTAATTATGTCACATTAAATACATGCATATAAGAGGACTGTTGAATATATTATGCAGATGAGAAAATACATTAGGAGTGCCAGTCTCACACATGGAAACCCTATAGGAGAACCATCAAACACATCTACATCTCACTATGCCTTCCACCATGACGCTTAAATGACATTCATTAGCCGAAGTCCTTTTAGGTTCCCAGCTTAAAGATACTCAAAGTACCCACCAAGTCTTCTGTACAGTAACATTCAGTGTGCCAAAATGAGTGGACTATATCTTGTATCTCCTCCCAGGCATAGAAGATTTCAACAAACTTGTTCCACCTTTTTTGAAGAATAAACTGTACTTGCATTTCATTCTGTATGTCTTTCTGTATCAAGTTGATCTAAACCAAACAATATTTTCAATTATAATATAGCTGCCATATCCAGGGTATTTCTCTCGAACATCCATTAATTATGCATTTCCTAACTCTACTCCAGCTGTCCAGTATCTGTTCTTTAACCCCTTCCTGAGCAGATGACGGCTGATTTAACCTGTCAGAACCTTCACCCCGTACGATTTTCTGTTTTTCGTTTTCTTTTTTTCTCCTCTTCTTTCAAGAACCATAATGTTTTATTTTTCCAGCTATATAGCTGTATGAGGGCTTTATTTTTGTGGGAAGAGTTGAATTTTTAAATACCACCATTCATTCTGCCACATAGCATACTGGAAAACAGGAAAAAAAATTCCAAGTGCGGTGAAATTGCAAAAAAAGTACCATATTCAAGATATGGTAAAACTGACCAGGAAATATGATTCCCTAGGTCAGTACAAGTATGCAAATGTGAACTATTTATAGTTTTTTTTATTTTAAGTGGTGAAAAAGACAGAAATTTGTCAAAAATGTTTTCTGCTTTTGTCACCATTTTTAGAGACCATAACGATCTCATTTTTCGAGACTTGGGACTGTGTGAGGGCTTATTTTTTGTGCTTTGAGCTGTCATTCTTACTGATAACATTTTAAGATAGATATAATGTTTTGATTGCCTTTCATGGCATTTTTTTGTAATGTTGCAGCGACCATAAAACGTACACACGTGGTCAAAATTGTTGGTACCCCTCATTTAATGACAAAAAAACCCACAATGGTCACAGAAATAACTTGAATCTGACAAAAGTAATAATAAATAAAAAATCTATGAAAATGAACAAATGAAAGTCAGACATTGCTTTTCAACCATGCTTCCACAGACTTTGTAAAAAAATAAAACTCATGAAATTGGCCTGGACAGAAATGATGGTACCCCTGAAAATAATGTGACAAAAGGGACATGTTAAATCAAGGCATGTTCACTAATTAGCTTCACAGGTGTCTAAAATCTTGGAATCAGCAAGTGGGCCTGTATGAAGGGCTACCGATATTTACTGTGCTGTTTGGTGACATGGTGTGTATCACACTCAACATGGACCAGAGGAAGTGAAGGAAAGAGTTGTCTCAGGAGATTAGGAAGAAAATAATAGGCAAACATGTTAAAGGTAAAAGTTATAAGGCCATCTCCAAGCAGCTTGATGTTCCTGTAATTACAGTTGCACATATTATTCAGAAATTTAAGCTCCATGGGACTGTAGCCATCCTCCCTGGACATGGCCGCAGGAGGAAAATTTATGACAAATCAAAGAGATGGATAAGATGAATGGTAACAAAAGAGCCCAGAAAAAATTCTAAACAGATTAAAGGTGAACTTCAAGCTCAATTAACATCAGTGTCAGATCGCACCATCATCGTTGTATGAGCCAAAGTGGACTTCATGGGAGACGACCAAGGAGGACACCATTGTTGAAAAAAAATCATAAGCCAGACTGGAATTTGCCAAACTACATTTTGACAAGCCACAATGCTTCTGGGAGAATGTCCTAAGGACAGATGAATGGAACTTTTTGGCAAGGCACATCAGCTCTATGTTCACAGATGGAAAACTGAAGCATATCAAGAAAAGAACACTGTCCCTACTGTGAAACATGGAGGAGGCTCTGTTATGTTCTGGGGCTGCTTTGCTGCATCTGGCACAGGGTGTCTAGAATCTGTGCAGGGTACAATGAAATTTCAAGACTATCAAGGGAATCTAGAGAGAAATGCACTGCCCAGTGTCAAAAACTTGGTCTCAGTTGCAGGTTATGAGTCTTGCAGCGGAATAATGATCCAAAACACACAGCTAAAAGCACCCAAGAATGGCTAAGAGGAAAACATTGGACTATTCTGAAGTGGCCTTCTATGAGCCCTGACCTAAATCCTATTGAGCATATTTGGAAAGAGCTGAAACATGCTGTCTGGAAAAGGCAACCTTCAAACACAGACAAGTGGAGCAGTTTGCTCTTGAAGAACGTGCCAAAATACGTGTTGAGAAGTGCAGAAGTCTCATTGACAGTTGCAGGAACTGTTTGATTGCAGTGATTGCCTTTTTATTCTTTTTACTTTTTACTATATTTAATAGCCTCTTAGTAGACATAAAGCTGTGAACATCCAATCTCCTGTGCTGTATATAGCAGTGCTGCTGCACTGCTATGTATAGCAAAAATCACTGGCTGGCGATCACAGGAGGATCGTGATGACAGGCTGTCATAACAACCCACTGGGATTGATGATTTACTTCCTGTCTTCATATGTTAAATGCCCCCATCAGTGATTGACAGCGGCATTTTACTGGTTAAAAGCTGCGGGTAAATCTCAGATCCACCTGAGGCTGTTAGAGGCACTTGATGGCTGATTAAAGGGAATCTGTCAGCAGGAATTCACCCACCAAAATGTTTATAGATGCATATAGCTCTATCAAATATAAGACCAGAAATAACTTTACATGACCAGTCCGTTTCTTTGTTCCTGAGATACCAGCATTTGAACTAATATGCAAATTAGATTGAGAACACTTTGAAGATCTGAAGCTTTCGTCACTCCAGCTCTATTCCCCACCAGCAACAACTCCTGCTTGATTGACAATGCCTGAAGTGTCATAGCATAGAGTCAGGCAGGTGATGGCTGCTCTGGGTCGAGAATAGAGCTTGACAGAGTCTTCAGATCTACAGCCTCAATAAATATCACTTTACATGCTGATTTTTCACTAATGAAGGAGTGGACAGGCCATGTAAAAACATTTCTGTTTTGCCTTTAAAGAGTTGCATGCACCAGTGGCATACCGTCAATAGAAGCAGACCATGCAGCTGCTATGAGGCCCGGACAGGTGAGGGGGCCCGCGACGGCCGCTGAGGTTTGGCAGCTGTGCTGTGCGCTGACACAGTACTACCAGGAGTTTTGCAGGGGAGGCGGAGCGCAGCTGTGCTATATAATCACCTCCTCCTGGCGCGGTCTCTACAGTCCCCCTGCTCTTCTCCCAAGGTCTTCGGTGCCTGTGTTCAGCGGTCAGGTGGTACCGCTCATTAAAGTCATGAATATGCACATATTCATGACTTTAATGAGCGGTACCATCTGACCGCAGAACACTGGCGCCGGAGACCGCGGCATACGAGCAGGGGCTGCAGAGACCGCGCTGGTGGGAGGGTGAGTATAAGGGATATTCACCTGTCCCATTCCACCGCTGCTCGCTGCTGTGTCCTCGCATCCTCTCTAGCTGTGAATGTTCAGGTCAGAGGGCATGATGACGTAGTTAGTGCGTGCCGCGCCCTCTGCCTGATCATTTACTGCTGGAGGACCCAGAAGACAGCGGCGCTCAGCGGCGGACCCGGTGACAGGTAAATATCTCAGGTGCCGGGGCCCTGAGCAAGCGGTGACACCGGCACCTGTCCCCCATAGTGCGCCGGTGTCCCCGCCTGCTCAGGACACCGGCACCTGGCCCCCAGCGACGATGGATCATCTATGGGGGCATAATCTATGGAGCATCTATGGGGCAGAATCTATGGAGCATCTATCCTCCCACCTTTCCTCCTGTTCCCTCTTTGACCAGTTACAATCAGGCTTTCGACCGCATCACTCAACTGAAACTGCCCTAACTAAAGTCACTAACGACCTGCTAACCGCCAAGAGCAAGCGACACTACTCTGTCCTCTTTCTCCTGGACCTGTCTTCTGCCTTTGACACCATGGACCATTCCCTCCTGCTACTGATTCTCTCATCTCTTGGCATCACAGACTTGGCCCTATCCTGGATCTCATCATACCTAACAGACCGAAGATTTAGTGTCTCCCTCTCACACACCACCTCTTCACCTCGCCCCCTGTCTGTCGGTGTTCCTCAAGGCTCAGTCCTAGGACCCCTACTCTTCTCCATCTACACCTTCGGCCTGGGACAGCTCATAGAATCCCACGGCTTGCAGTATCACCTCTACGCCGATGACACGCAGATCTACCTATCTGGACCTGACCTCACCTCCCTACTGACCAAAATCCCACAGTGTCTGTCTGCTATCTCAGCCTTCTTTTCTGCTCGCTTTCTCAAACTGAACATGGACAAAACAGAATTCATCATCTTTCCCCCACATCATTCTACCACTCCACCAGACCTATCCATCAATGTCAATGGCTGCTCGCTTTCCCCAGTCCCACATGCTCGGTGCCTTGGGGTGATCATCGACTCTGCCCTCTCTTTCAAACCACACATCCAAGCCCTCGCCACCTCCTGCCACCTCAAACTCAAAAATATTTCCCGGATCCGCTCATTCCTCAACCATGAAACCACAAAAACACTAGTGCACGCCCTTATCATCTCCCGCCTCGACTACTGCAACCTCCTACTGTCTGGCCTCCCCTCTAGCACTCTGGCACCACTCAAGTCCATCCTACACTCTGCTGCACGACTAATCCACCTGTCTCCCCTCTATTCCCCAGCCTCCCCCCTATGCCAGGCCCTTCACTGGCTTCCTATTGCCCAGAGGCTCCAGTTCAAAACCTTAACCATTACATACAAAGCCATCCACAACCTTTCTCCTCCATACATCTGTGACATGGTCTCCCGCTACCTACCTACACGCAACCTTCGATCCTCTCAAGATCTCCTTCTCGACTCCCCCCTCATCTCTTCTTCCCACAACCGCATACAAGATTTCTCCAGGGCTTCCCCCATACTCTGGAACTCCCTGCCGCAAAACATCAGACTTTCACCAACAACGGAGACCTTCAAGAAAAACCTGAAGTCCCACCTGTTCTGACAAGCCTACAACCTGCAATGATCCTCAGTCTACTGAACCATCTGTCAGGAGTCGAACCCAGTACCTCTTGTCCACTGGCCAGCAGCTCTACCATCTGAGCTATTCTGCTGGCTGCAAAGTTCCTTGCTGAACCCAGATACCATTGACTGTTCTTCCTGATTGGCTACACCTAGTGCTCTCTTGATTGGGCCTCTGATTGCCAATTACACACCCTATATAAACCTGGCCCTGTGGGTGTGTCATTGCGAGATTATTGAGCTCCAAGCCTTTAGTCAAGCGTTTCCTGCTGATCCATTGCTACAAACACTGCTCTCCTGTGAACCGACCTCGGCCTGCCTTCTGACTACGCTCTCCGCCTGATCCATTGCTACAAACACTGCTCTCCTGTGAACCGACCTCGGCCTGCCTTCTGACTACGCTCTCCGCCTGATCCATTGCTACAAACACTGCTTCCCTGTGTACCGACCTCCGGCTGCCACCTGACTACGTTATCTGCCTGCTCCTCTGTTACCGAACTGCCTTTCCTGTGTACCGACCTCCGGCTGCCACCTGACTACGTTATCCGCCTGATCCATTGCTACAAACACTGCTTTCCTGTGTACCGACCTCCAGCTGCCACCTGACTACGCTACCTGCCTCTGCTTTCCCTAGTGTTTACAGTAACATCGGCTCCAACCCAAACGGGATCTTGACAGAATAATCTCGCGCCAAAATGGAGTCCGCTGTGAACACCCTGAGGCGGCAAGTTACGGAGCTTCAAAGTTTTTGTACTGACTCTCAAGGAAAATATGCCAAGTTACAAACTGATTTCACGGCGATACAACAGGAAGTAATTGAGCTACAAAAACAACTTCTGGACGTGCGCAATTCAGGGTCCGAATCAAACGCGCGGCTGCCGCTGCCTGCAAAGTTCAGTGGGGATCGCAAGCAGTACCGAGGATTCCTCAATCAATGCCGCATATACTTCCAGATGCAACTTGCTCCCTTTACCAGTGAGAGGAAGAAAGTTTTTTTCATGATAAATCTCCTGACGGATGAAGCTCTTGCTTGGGCTTCACCTTATGTAGAAAAGGACTATGCCCTCCTTCATGACCTGGAAGCTTTCATCGCAGCTATGAATCAAGTTTTTGATGACCCAAACCACTGTGCCACAGCAGAAACCAAATTACATAATTTGCGCCAAGGACGTCGCTCTGTTGCGGAATATACATCGGAGTTCCGTCGCTGGGTGGCCGACACCACTGGAATCCAGCGGCCCAGAGAAGTCAATTTCGACGAGGGTTATCAGAACCAGTGAAAGACGAGCTTGCCAGGGTTGAGACCCTGACCAGTTGGAGGACTTTATTCAACTATGTATCCGGATTGACCAGAGACTTACTGAAAGGAGAAAGGAGAGACTGCGAGCACTTGGGAATAGCCCTGGCTTCTCATTTTCAGCATCGGACCACCAAGAAAAGACGCAAGGCGTGTCTGAACCGATGCAGATCGACGTCATCCGAAGACCACTCTCTGCACAGGAGAAGGAGAGGCGACGTGCAGAACATCTCTGCCTCTATTGTGGGGACCCTAGACACTATGCCATCAACTGTCCTAACAAAAGGACTATAGCCTTTACCAACAACAGGTCTGCCGGCAATATGGACCTTTCTCAGCAGTCGGATTCCATCTTGCAGACTATCTCATCAGTAACGCCAGAAATAGACAAAATACATTCTACATCATCTCATTTTGTAATCCCCATTCAGGTTGTAATGGGCACCCAAAAAAATACAATGCTCTGCCCTGTTGGATTCGGGAGCAGGAGGAAATTTTATGGACTTAAAATTTACACGTGATAATAATATTTCCAGTAGGACCAAATCCACACCAATTGAAATGGAAACTGTGGATGGATCACCCTTGTCTTCTGGACCTGTCACGCATGAGACAATCGAACTGGAGATTTGTATCGAACCGGATCATCATGAAGCTGTCAGTTTCCACCTTATTTCATCTCCAAAATTTCCGGTTATTCTAGGGATCCCCTGGTTTTCAGTCCATAACCCTTCTATCAACTGGGCATCAAGGATCATCACCTTTCCATCTGACTACTGTAAGAATAATTGTCATAAGGAACCCCCTGTTCTCCAACAAGTCCAAATCTCTGAGATTTCGCATGAGAAGGAAGAGAAACTACCACCTCAATATCAGCAGTTCTCTGATGTCTGCAGTAAGAAGAAAGCAGATCAATTACCTCCTCACCGTCCTTACGACTGTCCCATTGAATTGCTGCCAGGAGCAACCATTCCATTTGGACGGATTTACAATCTTTCCGAACCTGAATTGAAGGTATTAAGAAAGTTCCTGGATGAAAATTTAGAGAAAGGCTTTATTCGACCTTCCACATCTCCAGCTGGGGCACCCTGTTCTTTGTTGAAAAGAAAGACTCCACTCTGCGGCCATGTATTGACTACAGAGAGATGAATAATATCACTGTCAAGTATCGCTACCCGCTACCCTTGATTCCTGAACTATTTGAGAGACTCCGTTCTGCGAAAATCTTTACGAAGCTGGATCTTAGAGGGGCTTACAACCTCATACGGATTCGCCCAGGAGATGAGTGGAAGACCGCCTTCAGAACGAGATATGGACATTTTGAATCTCTGGTTATGACCTTTGGTCTTAGCAATGCCCCAGCCACCTTTCAACATTTTATTAATGATGTATTTCGAGATTTCTTGGACCAATTCGTTGTGGCTTATCTCGATGACATTCTTATATTTTCAGACACCTTGGAAGAGCATCGCAGGCACGTCCAGTTAGTCTTGGAATGACTACAGGAGAACCATCTTTGCATTAAACTTGAAAAATGTGAGTTTGAACAAACCAGTATCCAATTTCTGGGATATATCATCTCCCCAGAAGGTCTGAGCATGGATCCCGGCAAAATCAATGCTGTAGTGGACTGGCCTGTTCCAAGAAATTTAAAAGACGTCCAGCGTTTCATAGGATTTGCAAATTTTTACCGAAAATTTATAAAGAACTTTTCACGGATCATTCTACCAATTACTACACTAACAAAAAAGACCAAAGCATTTTTCTGGTCTCCGGAGGCACAGGAGGCTTTTGACAAATTGAAAACTCTTTTTACGTCTGCTCCATTGTTAGTACACCCAAATCCTGAATTGCCATTTACTGTCGAAGTGGACGCCTCGGACTCTGCAGTGGGAGCCATTCTGTCTCAGCGAGTTGGGGACAAAATGCAACTTCACCCATGTGCGTTTCTTTCCCACACCATGTCATCTGCAGAAAAGAACTACGACATCGGTAATAAAGAACTGTTAGCCATTAAAGTTGCCTTCTCCGAATGGAGACATCTTTTGGAAGGTGCCAATCACCCTGTGACTGTCCTCACGGACCACAAGAATCTTGAATTCCTCCGTACAGCAAAAAGATTGTCTGCAAGACAAGCACGATGGGCCTTATTTTTCTCAAGATTCAATTTTATAATTTCTTACCGGCCTGGTTCAAGAAATGGCAAGGCTGACGCCCTGTCCAGGATGTGTTCGGAACCTCAGGAGAGGTCTAGTAATGACGATACAATTCTAGGCCCTAAAAATTTTTTGGGAATATTGCACTCTAGAGGACTATGTAATAGAATTAAAGATGGATATCAAGAGGACTCTTTCCTTAACCATCCTTCGGAAGACGTCGATCTTTCATTCAAAGAGGGGTTTTGGATGCAGAAACACAAAATATATGTACCTGAATCTTCTCGCCTTGAAGTCCTCAAAAGTGTCCATGATTCTAAACTGGCAGGACATCCTGGAGTTGCAAAAACACAAGACTTACTACTTCGTTTCTTTTGGTGGCCTAATTGTAGGAAGGACGTGAGGAAATATGTTTCAACCTGTTTAACATGCGCACGAAACAAGACCCCACGATCGTCTCCTC
This sequence comes from Oophaga sylvatica, assembly GCA_033576555.1. Taxonomy (NCBI): domain Eukaryota; kingdom Metazoa; phylum Chordata; class Amphibia; order Anura; family Dendrobatidae; genus Oophaga; species Oophaga sylvatica. Next base: position 14,048 of record JARQOD010007532.1, on the reverse strand, counting down.
TAGGACTCTTGCAACCACTTCCAGTTCCATCCAGGCCTTGGCAATCTATTTCCATGGATTTTATTGTGGAACTACCCCCTTCCAAACAGATGACCGTCATCCTTGTCATAGTGGACCGACTCACAAAAATGGCCCACTTTATTCCAACTGAAGGAATTCCTACTGCTGAAAAAACTGCAGAACTGATAATCAAAGAGGTATTCAGGTTACATGGAATTCCTGACAGCGTGGTGTCTGACAGAGGCGTTCAGTTTACGTCAAAATTTTGGAAGAGTTTCTGTACAGCCTTGGGAGTCACGGTGAATCTTTCTACCGCTTTCCATCCTCAGTCCAATGGCCAGACGGAGAGAACGAACCAGACTTTGGAGCAATACCTCCGTTGCTTCATTTCCTATCTTCAGGATGACTGGGTGGACTATTTACCAACAGCAGAGTTTGCCTACAACAACTCCATACATAGCGCTACATCTCAAACACCATTTTTTGCTAATTATGGAGTACATCCAGTATTTATCCCTAATCTGCCAGTGAACACTCCCATTCCTGCTGTAAATGACAGGCTTGCAAAATTACAGGAATCCAGAAGGAATTATCAGAGATATTACTCAAGACCCAGGAAGTATATAAGGAAGCAGCAGATAAACATCGGAGAATGCCCCCTGCTCTTCAGGTTGGAGACAAAGTTTGGCTGTCCACTAAAAACCTTAAGACACATGTGCCATCCTCCAAATTGGGTCAGAAATTCATTGGACCTTTTCAAATTTCTGCAAAAATTAACCAGGTTGCTTTTCGTTTAAAATTTCCCAACAATCTAAAGATTCATCCAGTGTTTCACATATCCTTGCTCAAACCCTTCTGTGAAAACCCGTTTCCAGGAAGAATTCAGCCACCTCCTCCACCAGAAAGGATCCGTGGTGAAGAAGAATACATTGTGGATAAGATTCTGGACTCCCGAAAATTCAGAGGTAAACTGCAGTATCTGGTGCAGTGGAAGGGTTACGGACCAGAGGAAAATTCATGGGAACCAAGGGACAACGTCCATGCTCCTAGACTAACAAGAGCCTTTCATCAGAGGTACCCGGATAAGCCAGCTCCTGAGATGTCCAGAGGCCATCCTGGAAGGAGGGGAGTACTGTCAGGAGTCGAAACCCAGTACCTCTTGTCCACTGGCCAGCAGCTCTACCATCTGAGCTATTCTGCTGGCTGCAAAGTTCCTTGCTGAACCCAGATACCATTGACTGTTCTTCCTGATTGGCTACACCTAGTGCTCTCTTGATTGGGCCTCTGATTGCCAATTACACACCCTATATAAACGTGGCCCTGTGGGTGTGTCATTGCGAGATTATTGAGCTCCAAGCCTTTAGTCAAGCGTTTCCTGCTGATCCATTGCTACAAACACTGCTCTCCTGTGAACCGACCTCGGCCTGCCTTCTGACTACGCTCTCCGCCTGATCCATTGCTACAGACACTGCTCTCCTGTGAACCGACCTCGGCCTGCCTTCTGACTACGCTCTCCGCCTGATCCATTGCTACAAACACTGCTTCCCTGTGTACCGACCTCCGGCTGCCACCTGACTACGTTATCTGCCTGCTCCTCTGTTACGAACTGCCTTTCCTGTGTACCGACCTCCGGCTGCCACCTGACTACGTTATCCGCCTGATCCATTGCTACAAACACTGCTTTCCTGTGTACCGACCTCCGACTGCCACCTGACTACGCTACCTGCCTCTGCTTTCCCTAGTGTTTACAGTAACATCGGCTCCAACCCAGACGGGATCTTGACACCATCGCACGACCAGCTCTACCCTTTCCTAGTGTATTCTCACCCATCCCTACAGACTGTGAGCCCTCGCGGGCAGGGTCCTCTCTCCTTCTGTACTTGTGTGTCCCTTGTCTAGCACACGTTTATTGTACCTGTCTATATTTTTCCCTTTTCATATGTAAAGCGCCATGGAATAAATGGCGCTATATAAATGTATAATAATAATAATAAATCTATGGGGGCATAATCTATGAAGCATCTATGGGGGCACAATCTATGGAGCATCTATGGGGCACAATCTATGGAGCATCTATGGGGCAGAATCTATGGAGCATCTATGGGGGCACAATCTATGGAGCATCTATGGGGGTACAATCTATGGAGCATCTATGGGGGCACAATCTATGGAGCATCTATAGGGGCATAATCTATGGAGCATCTATGGGGGCAGACTCTATGGAGCATCTATGGGGGCACAATCTATGGAGCATCTATGGGGGTACAATCTATGGAGCATCTATGGGGGCACAATCTATGGAGCATCTATGGGGGCATAATCTATGGAGCATCTATGGGGCATAATCTATGGAGCATCTATGGGGGCACAATCTATGGAGCATCTATGGGGGCATAATCTATGGAGCATCTATGGGGGCATCTATGGGAGCACAATCTATGGAGCATCCATGGGGGCACAATATATGGAGCATCTATGGGGGCATAATTTATGGAGCATCTATGGGGACATTATCTATGGAGCATCTATGGGGGCATAATCTATGGAGCATCTATGGGGCACAATCTATGGAGCATCTATGGGGACACAATCTATGGAGCATCTATGGGGGCATAATACATGGGCAGCATATGGGGCACAATCTATGGAGCATATTATGGGGCATAATACATGGGGCAGCATATGGGGCACAATACATAGAGCATCTTGTGGGGCATAATACATGGGGCAGCATATGGGGCATAATCTCATTTTCCACCCTAGGCTTATACTCGAGTCGATAGTTTTCCCAGTTTTTTGTGGCAAAATTAGGGGGCGGCTTAAACTCGGGTCGGCTTATACTCGAGTATATATGGTATCTCCTTTAATTAAATGTAATCGACAGCCGCCGGCCGCTGTATACCACCTTGAAGCTTCCCTTTCCTTGTTTCCTAGTCAGCAGTTGCCTGAAGTCTCTGGCAGCCAGAGAGCAGCACACGTGCATTGCAGGAATCAGAAAGCAGAAAACATTCATGAGCCTCTCTCACTCAGGGAGAGGGACACACACACAAGACGGTGAGCCTGGCTGGCTGGGGGACAGGGTGGATTTTTTTTGTTAAATGTGTCCCCTCACTGTGCTGGCACTTTACATTTACAATGGCTCTGGCTTTTTTTTGGGGGGGGCCCATTCAGACTTTTGCTATGGGGCCCCATGATTTCTATGTACGCCCCTGGCATGCACATAAAAATAGATTGTGGTGGTGGGGGTTAAACCTTGCTGACAGATTCATTTTAAGGTTCTGAATCCTAAAACTTTAATAGATTTGCCTTGTAGTAAGTGCATTTCACCTGTTTACTGCTAGATTATTGTGAGTACACTGACCCCAATTCATCAAAGTGTTTTTGCCAGAAATATAGCTTAAACACTTTGAAAAGTCAAAAAATTTCAGAGCAACATGAGGATACAGATAAATTTTTTAACTTTTGACATTTTCACGCCAGTTTTGACTAGCTCATCTAAAATAAGCAGAGCTGAGACGAAGTTTACCTCGTAAATGACAGCGTACCAGAAGTCTCTAACTGGAGTAAGATTTGTGGTGAGGCCCACACAGCCACTTACCACTTTTAAGATGCTCTTGATTAATTAAGAGCCATGCACCTCTTAATGAATCAGGCATCTCCAACGCCAACTTTCACGGCGGTAACTCACACGCATTCCAAGCACTGTGGTACTTACTGTATTCGCTGCTGTGCTACTTCCCTTGTTAGGCCACTGCGCTGTGTACCTTATATTGCACTTCCAACTCTGCTGCATATACATGACTAAGTATGGAATGGACAAGGCAACTGTTAGGTGGATTCATAACTGGCTTAGTGATAGGACCCAAAGAGTGGTAGTACATGGCTGCACATCCAGTTGGAAGAATGTATCAAGTGGGGTACCACAGGGCTCTGTCTTGGGCCCTGTATTGTTCAACATCTTTATCAATGATTTAGATGAAGGAATTGAGGATAAACTGATTAAATTTGCTGATGACACAAAGCTAGGAGGGATAGCTAATGCTAGAGAAGAGAGAGGATTCAAAAAGATATAAATAAACTGGAGCAGTGGACAACAACTAACAGAATGTTTTTTAACAGGGAAAAATGCAAAGTAATACATCTGGGAAATAAAAATGAAAAAAGCGTATACAGAATGGGAGGAATAGGGCTAAGCAACAGCCCATGTGAAAAAGACTTGGGTATACTAATAGATCACAGACTGAACATGAGTCAACAGTGTGATGCAGCAGCAAAAAAGGCAAATACAATTCTGGGATGTATTAACAGAAGCATACAGTCTAGATCACGTGAAGTCATTATTGCCCTGTGCTCCTCTTTGGTCAGACCTCATCTGGAATACTGTGTCCAGTTTTGGGCACCACATTTTAAAAAAGACATCAGCAAACTGGAGTAAGTTCAGAGAAGAGCGACCAGAATGGTGTCCGGTCTGCAAACCAAGTCCTATCAGGAACGGTTACAGGATTTGGGAATGTTTAGCTTGTAAAAAAGAAGACTGAGAGGAGACTTAATAGCTGTCTACAAATATCTCAAGGGCTGTCACCTTGTAGAAGGATTATCTTTATTCTCATTTGCACAAGGAAAGACTAGAAGCAATGGGATGAAACTGAATGGGAGGAGACACAGATTAGATATTAGAAAAAACTTTTTGACAGTTAGAGTGATCAATGAGTGGAACAGGCTGCCACGAGAGGTGGTGAATTCTCCTTCAATGGAAGTCTTCAAACAGAGACTGGACAGACATCTGTCTGGGATGATTTAGTGAATCCTGCTTTGAGCAGGGGATTGGACCAGATAACCCAGGAGGTCCCTTCCAACTCTACCATTCTATGATTCTATGATTCTATGCTGGCAATAGAGATGTGGCCAGATCCTGCAGGACATAAACCCTGCTGTGTCCTTCAAAGTTTGTTTTCCCCAGCTTATCGCCTGCCAGCAGGGATATATTAGGCTGCTCCTCCTCCTGTTCCCTGCCTGAACTTAGGTTCTTGTTCCTGTCTCCAGCGTTCAGCCTAGTGTTTTTATCTCATCTCTACTGTTAATGGCCCTGCTCATTTACCCATTCTGTCTGATCTCTCCAATTCTGACCTTAGTTTTGTGAACCCATGATGCCTGCCCTGACCTCGGACCGTTTGACTATGCGTCTGTCTTCGCTCCTTTCCTGCTTTGTCTCATGGGTCAGCTGGTGCAGGTCCGGGGACTGCAGTCGAGTAACACTTGGTGACTACCTGTTGCTAAGCCTATCTTCACCACCTAGCGAAAACCAGGTAGTCACCGCTGTGAGTCCACGCTCTGTGAACGCTGAATGCTGGCAGTCGGAAGCAAGCAATGGTACTCATTGCTGTACCGAGTGGACTCACAGCGTTACAGCAGAGGGGCATCTGTTACCGGCCGGAACAGTGCCCGAGAAGATCATAGTGAACCCAGAGGAATCCCAGCACTATCAGAGAACACAGTGAAGTCAGAAGAAACCCAGCACCGGTATATTTCAGGACCTACTGGTCACACATTGGAGCAATGTTGTGGCAGTGAGGTAGGAACAGCACCTTATTATTCGCTTACCCATCGACCGCTGTTGGACCAAGTGTTTTATTTATTAATATGGACGGAATTTGCAATTTTTTACCCTAATTTGGGACTTATAAGCACATTAAGATCCCATCTAGTATCCTTTTGCTGTTAGTAACATATACTGCAATTGAAATACATCAATATATTTATGTTTTAAAGCAGGGGTGGGGAATATTTTTTCTGCCAAGGGCCATTTGGATATTTATACCTTCCTTCGGGGCCGTACAAACTCCGCCCACAAAGTACATCCTGACTCTGGCACTTATGTGAGGACGTAATCTTTCATTGCATGCCCTTCAGTGTTTAGTAGTGAATACTGCATGTGTACTTACAGAGCAAGAAGAAATTAATGAGCTGTTGGCAATCAAAATACAGCTCCCTGCCAAAGCACAGCAGTCCCTGAGAATCTGCCCGGGGGCCAGATAAAAGGTCACCGAGGGCCGTAAATGGCCCTGGGGCCTGAGGTTCCCCACCCCTGTTTTAAAGTGACATTTCTATGTTTTAGTCTTATCATTTCACACTGACCACAGTATAGTGGGTTTTATCAGGATACAGAAAGCAATCACATTTCTACCAGACACTCAGCGCAAATTTTTATATTTATATTTTGTAAATAAAACTGTTGCATTTTTGATACTTCCTGGTGTTTGGCTTTGACAAAATTTCATGCGCGGACTACATAGATTTTTAGTGTGTTTCCGCAGTGGATTTTCTGCATCTAATACAGGTTCATGGGGAAAATCTGCACAGAAAGCTCAGCGTACACGCATGAGAAATTGACATGTTCCACATTTCAAACAAGGACCACAGGTAAATTTACACTGAGTTTACAAAAAAGCACAGTGAGCAGGGGATTTCTATAGATTCCATCTACTTTGCTGGAATTGTAACATGCTGCATTTTTTGTGCAGTGAATATATGCACTGTTAAAAACTCAAAAACTCACAAAAAAACAATAGTGGAAATGTATCCTTGTTCCACATTCACACGTTCTGTATTTAGTCAGTATTTAACATCAGTATTTGTAAGGCAAGTAAAATACTTTCCAAATACTGAATGTGTGAAATTGGCCGTAGCGTTCTTGGGTGCACTATATGCCTCAATTTGTATCCTAAGTGGTAGGCAATTGTGAAAGCTGTGGAGTGATATTTACTGTACGGCTGGAGTCACACTAGCGCATCACATCTGATGCGAGAGCATCAAATGCAATATGCTAATGACCCTCGGCTGCTGCTCTGCTTTTAGCGGGGGCCGAGTGTCATGCTACTGTGCTCAGATCCTCTCGCATGACAGGATCAGAGCACAGCTGCGGAGGAGTTGGAGAAAGTAATTTCTTCATCTCCTCCTTGCCGATGTTGGTTTATATCACACCTTACTCGGATGATATCCGAGTGATGTGCGCTGTGTCACTCGCATCCATAGACTTATATGGGTGCGAGTGAGCCGAGACTCAACCGAGTTTAGTGTCAATCGACGCATGTTTCAATTGTTCTCACAGGCCGATTCGGCATGACAAAATAATCACAAGTGTGAGCTGCCCCATAGAGCAGGGGTCCCCAACCGCCGGTCCGCGGCCCATTACCGGGCCGTAGCAGTTCTGTTGCCGGGCCGCGGAGCCACGGCACAGAACGCTGTACACACTTGGAGCCGGCGGCTGCAGCACTGTAGTGACAGCTGCAGCCGCCGACTTCAAGAAGACATCCATACTTACCTACCGTCGCTGCAGGTCCCTGCGTCCCTGTCGGCAGCGGCAGCTTCCTCCTGTGCGCAGCTGTGACGTAATACCGCTCATTAAGGTAATGAATATGGACAGGGACGCAGGGACCTGCAGTGACGAAGCGAGGAGGGTAAGTATGATGGGAGGGTGGAGCTGAGCCATGTATACAGGGGGGGGAGGACGGGGGAGCCATGTATACAGGGGGGAGGACGGGGGAGCCATGTATACAGGGGGGAGGACGGGGTAGCGGAGCCATGTATACAGGATGGGAGGGTGGAGCGGAGCCATATATACAGGATGGGAGGGGGAGCGGAGCCATGTATACAGGATGGGAGGGTGGGAGCGGAGCCATGTATACAGGATGGGAGGATGGGAGCGGAGCCATGTATACAGGATGGGAGGGAGAGCGAAGCCATGTATACAGGATGGGAGGGAGAGCAAAGCCATGTATACAGGATGGGAGGGGGGAGCGGAGCCAGGTATACAGGATGGGAGGGGGAGCGGAGCCATGTATACAGGATGGGCACGGAGCCATGCATACAGGATGGGAGGGGGAGCGGAGCCATATATACAGGATGGGAGGGTGGAGGGGAGCCATGTATACAGGATGGGAGGGGGAGCGGAGCCATATATACAGGATGGGAGGGGGAGCAGAGCCATGTATATAGGATGGGAGGGTGGAGTGGAGCCATGTATACAGGATGGGAGGGGGAGCGGAGCCATATATACAGGATGGGAGGGTGGAGCGGAGCCATTATACAGGATGGGAGGGGGGAGCGGAGCCATGTATATAGGATGGGAGGGTGGGAGCGGAGCCATTATAATGGATGGGGAGCGGAGCCATGTATACAGGATGGGAGGGTGGAGCGGAGCCATGTATATAGGATGGGAGGATGGGAGCGGAGCCATGTATATAGGATAGGAGGGTGGGAGTGGAGCCATGTATATAGGATGGGAGGATGGGAGCGGAGCCATGTATACAGGATGGGAGGGTGGAGTGGAGCCATGTATATAGGATGGGAGGATGGGAGCGGAGCCATGTATATAGGATGGAGGGTGGGAGTGGAGCCATGTATATAGGATGGGAGGATGGGAGCGGAGCCATGTATACAGGATGGGAGGGTGGGAGCGGAGCCATGTATACAGGATGGGAGGTTGGGAGCGGAGCCATGTATATAGGATGGGAGCGGAGCCATGTATACAGAATGGGAGGGTGGGAGTGGAGCCATGTATATAGGATGGGAGGATGGGAGCGGAGCCATGTATACAGGATGGAGGGGGAGCGGAGCCATGTATACAGGATGGGAGGTTGGGAGCGGAGCCATGTATACAGGATGGGAGGGTGGGAGTGGAGCCATGTATATAGGATGGGAGGATGGGAGCGGAGCCATGTATACAGGATGGGAAGTTGGCAGCGGAGCCATGTATACAGGATGGGAGGGGGAGCGGGGCCATGTATACAGGATGGGAGGGTGGGAGCGGAGCCATATAAACAAGGGTGGGAGCGGAGCCATGCATACAAGGGTGGGAGCGGAGCCATATAAACAAGGGTGGGAGCGGAGTCATGCATACAAGGGTGGGAGCGGAGCCATATAAACAAGGGTGGGAGCGGAGCCATGCATACAAGGGTGGGAGCGGAGCCATATAAACAAGGGTGGGAGCGGAGCCATGTATACAGGATGGGAGGTTGGGAGCGGAGCCATGTATACAGGATGGGAGGGTGGGAGCGGAGCCATGTATACAAGATGGAAGGGTGGGAGCGGAGCCATATAAACAAGGGTGGGAGCGGAGCCACGCATACAAGGGTGGGAGTGGAGCCTTGTATACAAGGGAGTCACATTCACATTATAAATGTTATAATTAAATGATGAGTATGCACTACTACTAAACTACAATCCCGTCCATAGCCCCGCCCCTTATGACCAAAGCCCCACCCCTGCACACCTCCATCCCCGCCCTGCCGGACCATGGAAGAATGATCGTTCTTGAAGCCGGTCCCTGGTGCAAAAAAGGTTGGGGACCACTGCCATAGAGTATCACTGTGCCGAGTGCTAAGAGATGTTTTATTGCATACCACTCAGCCGTATTGTACGGTAGTGTGACTCCGTCCTACCTCTTATAATTGCACCCACATCGCAGAGTTGGGCCTTAATGACAAATCACTGTTTGGTGCCAAACTGTAAAATTAGCTGCTGACGTAAAACATCCATGCTGTAAAGGTATTCATGAAAACCACAAATGTCTGATAAGGTGTTATTTGAAAAGACAAATGTCAAGATCAATCATCCACATTTTATTATATGTAATATAGAGAATTCTATTTTCTTCTTTCTGTTGTTAGATGCACTTGTGACATATGTTTATGTTCCTCACCCTCTATTGTTCTTTGATGGATCTTGGCTCAAATTCTTCTTTTTGAAACTAATTAGGGGTAATAGATTAATGACTTGTATTTTCATTAAATTGCTATTATTTGTGTTAAAAATGCCTTTTTTGAGGCTTCAGATGCTCAGACTGCTATTGCTACGATTTATGAATTATTGATGTCTCGGCAGGAGGTGAAACTTGGCTGCCTTCTAATTAGGATTTGTTGCCAACTACTGTATAACTACAATTCTGTCAATATTGCCTCGTCTTCATCATACAGATTTTGTGCTAAAAATGTGAAGTGGTTGTGACTAAGAGCAGATAATTTAATAAATGATGTACATGTGCTCAGGCTGTATCCTCTCAGTGCAATATATAGGACTTCAGGGAAAAGGATGTTTTCAAAGTTTACTTCATACAGCTAGTATTGAACTTCCTCAAGTAAGTCAAGAATGTTATTCATATAAATGAAAGCAATTTAAAGCAGATTTCCAGAGATTTGGACAAATACTGTTCTGTGTAAGTGTCTTAATTCTACAACTATGAAATTGATGGCAAGAGAGGATAGAGGATTGTACTAATGTTATTAACTTACACAACACTGTACAAAAAGGATCCTCTTAGTAACTATGTGTCAGAAAACATTTCGGCTTCACATCTGTCAGTTACTTCACTTCCTTCCTAGAAACTAAAAGCAGAATTATAGAACATACAGGTGCATCTCACAAAATTAGAATATCATCAAAAAGTTAATTTATTTCAGTTCTTCAATACAAAAAGTGAAACTCATATATTATATAGAGTAATTACAAACACAGTGATCTATTTCTAGTGTTTATTTCTGTTAATGTAGATGATTATGGCTTACAGCCAATGAAAACCCCGAAGGAACCCCAACCAAGTATTGAGTGCATTTACTGAATACACATTTCAGTAGGCCAACATTTCGGATTTTAAAATCACTTTTTCAAGCTGGTGTTATGAAGAATTCTAATTTACTGAGATAATGACTTTTGAGTAGAGTTGAGCATTCCGATACCGCAAGTATCGGGTATCGGCCGATATTCGCTGTATCGGACTTTAGATACTTAGTTCCGATATTTTCCATATATCGTATACCGGAATCGGAAGTTCCCATATTTCTTTGAGAGGCAATGTGATTTTAGTCAGCCAATGAGGAATCCTAAGAAGTGTGGGCACATCCTGTACTGCTGCGGTCATGTTAACTAATGGCATGGCTGTGATTGGATGCTGAAATGATGTCAGAATGCAGTATAAAAGGCGCCGCCGCCATTTTAGCGTCACTGTGCTGTGAATTCAGATAGGGACAGAACGCTGCTCTGCTGACTCTGAGGGACAGTTAGAGATTGCGATTTTGTGTACTGTGCTTTAGGCAGGCTAGTTTACCAACCGCTGTGTAAAGCTTCCTTTTGCCTTGCAGTGTTGTTTTCACAGCTCTGCAAGGTGTGTGTGTGAGTGCAGGTGACGCTGCAGTTTGCTCTGCATCCAACGCTGTTTGTAGGCATCTGCACGTGTCACTCACAGACTTATTTTTTTCTTTAGTGTAATTCTTGCTGCTCCATTCAATTGAAATTATAGTGTGACGTGCTTCCATCCGTATCCAATACATTGGTTGCAAACACTATAGAAGTACACAAAGGAGCCTTTCACAGATAGTGAACAGTTGTGTTTCAGTGTTCACTGCAGTCTGTGAGGTATTTTTTTTTTTTAAATGCAGATCACGCTCCAGTTACTTCTTCAACTAATGCTGCGTGTACTCTGCTGAGCGTGTGTCACTGCCTCATCCTTGTCATTTTTCTAAAATTGGTGCTGCTCCATTCTATAGAAAAAAACTAAAATCTATGAGTGTGACGTGCTTCCATCCTGATACAATACATTGCTTGCAAACACTATAGAAGTACACAAAGGAGCCTTTCACAGATAGTGAACAGTTGTGTTTCAGTGTTCACTGCAGTCTGTGAGTTTTTTTTTTTTGAGTGCAGATCACGCTCCAGTTACGTCTTCAACTAATGCTGCGTGTACTCTGCTGGCTCATCCTTGTCATTTTTCTAAAATTGGTGCTGCTTTATTCTATTTTAAATTTACTAAAATCTATTAGTGTGACGCTCTTCCATCAAAATACAATACATTGCTTGCAAACATAATAGAAGTCCACAAAAAGGCCTTTCACAGCAAGTGAACAGTTGTGTTCAGTGTTCACTCTAGTCTGAGGTTTAAATTTTTGGTAGGAGTGTAGATCCCGCTCCACTTACTTCAACCACCGCTGCGTGTACTCTGCTGAGTGTCTGTCACTGGCTCATCCTTGTCATTTTTCTAAAATTGGTGCTGCTTTATTCTATTTTAAATTTACTAAAATCTATTAGTGTGACGCTCTTCCATCAAAATACAATACATTGCTTGCAAACATAATAGAAGTCCACAAAAAGGCCTTTCACAGCAAGTGAACAGTTGTGTTCAGTGTTCACTCTAGTCTGAGGTTTAAATTTTTGGTAGGAGTGTAGATCCCGCTCCACTTACTTCAACCACCGCTGCGTGTACTCTGCTGAGTGTCTGTCACTGGCTCATCCTTGTCATTTTTCTAAAATTGGTGCTGCTTTATTCTATTTTAAATTTACTAAAATCTATTAGTGTGACGCTCTTCCATCAAAATACAATACATTGCTTGCAAACATAATAGAAGTCCACAAAAAGGCCTTTCACAGCAAGTGAACAGTTGTGTTCAGTGTTCACTCTAGTCTGAGGTTTAAATTTTTGGTAGGAGTGTAGATCCCGCTCCACTTACTTCAACCACCGCTGCGTGTACTCTGCTGAGTGTCTGTCACTGGCTCATCCTTGTCATTTTTCTAAAATTGGTGCTGCTTTATTCTATTTTAAATTTACTAAAATCTATTAGTGTGACGCTCTTCCATCAAAATACAATACATTGCTTGCAAACATAATAGAAGTCCACAAAAAGGCCTTTCACAGCAAGTGAACAGTTGTGTTCAGTGTTCACTCTAGTCTGAGGTTTAAATTTTTGGTAGGAGTGTAGATCCTGCTCCACTTACTTCAACCACCGCTGCGTGTACTCTGCTGAGTGTCTGTCACTGGCTCATCCTTGTCATTTTTCTAAAATTGGTGCTGCTTTATTCTATTTTAAATTTACTAAAATCTATTAGTGTGACGCTCTTCCATCAAAATACAATACATTGCTTGCAAACATAATAGAAGTCCACAAAAAGGCCTTTCACAGCAAGTGAACAGTTGTGTTCAGTGTTCACTCTAGTCTGAGGTTTAAATTTTTGGTAGGAGTGTAGATCCCGCTCCACTTACTACAACCACGCTGCGTGTACTCTGCTGAGTGTCTGTCACTGGCTCATCCTTGTCATTTTTCTAAAATGGTGCTGCTTTATTCTATTTTAAATTTACTAAAATCTATTAGTGTGACGCTCTTCCATCAAAATACAATACATTGCTTGCAAACATAATAGAAGTCCACAAAAAGGCCTTTCACAGCAAGTGAACAGTTGTGTTCAGTGTTCACTCTAGTCTGAGGTTTAAATTTTTGGTAGGAGTGTAGATCCCGCTCCACTTACTTCAACCACCGCTGCGTGTACTCTGCTGAGTGTCTGTCACTGGCTCATCCTTGTCATTTTTCTAAATTGGTGCTGCTTTATTCTATTTTAAATTTACTAAAATCTATTAGTGTGACGCTCTTCCATCAAAATACAATACATTGCTTGCAAACATAATAGAAGTCCACAAAAAGGCCTTTCACAGCAAGTGAACAGTTGTGTTCAGTGTTCACTCTAGTCTGAGGTTTAAATTTTTGGTAGGAGTGTAGATCCCGCTCCACTTACTTCAACCACCGCTGCGTATACTCTGCTGAGTGTCTGTCACTGGCTCATCCTTGTCATTTTTCTAAAATTGGTGCTGCTTTATTCTATTTTAAATTTACTAAAATCTATTAGTGTGACGCTCTTCCATCAAAATACAATACATTGCTTGCAAACATAATAGAAGTCCACAAAAAGGCCTTTCACAGCAAGTGAACAGTTGTGTTCAGTGTTCACTCTAGTCTGAGGTTTAAATTTTTGGTAGGAGTGTAGATCCCGCTCCACTTACTTCAACCACCGCTGCGTGTACTCTGCTGAGTGTCTGTCACTGGCTCATCCTTGTCATTTTTCTAAAATTGGTGTGCTGCTATTCTATTTTAAATTTACTAAAATCTATTAGTGTGACGCTCTTCCATCAAAATACAATACATTGCTTGCAAACATAATAGAAGTCACACAAAAGGCCTTTCACAGCAAGTGAACAGTTGTGTTCAGTGTTCACTCTAGTCTGAGGTTTA